>CAAKHG010019900.1:0-18935 GCA_901007715.1 Dactylopterus volitans
ATGACTTTCACATGAATACCACAGCAGAAAGCTTAATTATATGACTGAGAATGTCAACATTTTAAAATTGTGTTCTCTGATATTTACGTATTGATATTATCTAATATATATGTGTGTATATGTCTTATATAATTATTTAATATATATATTAGATATATAATCTATTTAACATTTTGGAGTTGACTTCCACCCTCAAGATGTAATATAACCACATTCCAATTTACGTGGTGCTGATCACATTATCATCAGCCAAAACAGTGCGAAGATGTGATCCATCCCCACAACAGCAAACTTATCCAGGAGATTAACTAGTTTGCAATTAGAATCATTTAAGGTGGGAAATGAGTGCTAATTGCTAAATACAGTGTTTTCAATATCACATTACATTCAATTAAGGTGCTGTCTGTTTTCATTAAAGGTTGTTATACTGTATATTGTTTGCCTCTCCTAAAACATATCATCTCCAAGCCATACAGAAGCTTGAAATTTACTCAGGATTTTTCCAGTTAACACCATCCTATTACTTATTATTAGAGATGCTAAATAGCTCTGCATATGCCACAAATGGTCTGAATTTTATAATCCTCGACTGCACTTATCCAGCACTCAACATGTTCTCTGTAGGGATAATTCAGCCGGTATCATTCACTTATCGTTTTATAGAGATGGGTGAGAATAACAGCTCTATATAGTTTGTGAATTATTCTGGATTAAAAGCACAATTATGTGCTCCTTATTTCCTGTCATGTAAATAATGTCACAATGACAGATGTTCATTCGGAATGACACTTAACTAACTGTTCATACCTTTTTTTCTTGTAATTTTGCAATGAGCTGACTGTCTTTATTTGGTTTTCTTCTCCAGACATTGAAGGAGCACAAGGAGGATGCTTTTCCAAGCACTGTGCGAAAGTGATCACGGATGATTTGTCAATTAAAAGGAATTGGGCTTTTAGCAAGAGGGCTCTTTAAGAGAGGCATGTTGCAAATAGAGGATGAACTTGGGGGCTTAATAAAGGGCCAATGCAAAACAAATTAAAAATCTGTTTTAAAACTGTGGATCATTCACAGGCTCTTTAGGGGACTCCAGGAATAAATGTACATAGCTGGGAATGAGCATTGTAACTTATTCTTACCTGGGTGGGGCAACAAAAAACAAAGGATAAAAAAGGCAAAAAAAAAAAACTACAAAAAATGAGTTATAGCTTGTTTTCAGTCACGTGATTCCGAAAACAAACGGAAGGGCACAAAGTAATTAACGGCAATGAAGCAAAGTGTATATTGTGGCAGTTTAGATGGGAATGGGATTATGAGAGAAAGTTACCTGCAAAAAGTCAGCAAATATGTGGGATGCGAGCCATACCTTCTGAAGAAGACTGATTTTTTAAAAGATTTCAAGGATTTGCCTGCTCTCGAGGCAGTGGACATTACCAACTACCTTGCTCTCCAGGCGTCTTTCTCTATACCAAACAACAAATGAAGGCATACAAAAGTATGGAGGCTTACAGTTACTTTCTCAGCGGGTGGGTGCGCAACCTGGGCTCAAAAATATTAGACAGCTTGTTTGGTTTTCGCGAGGGTGAATATTTTTATTTATGACTATATCACAGTTAGCATCTGCAGTTAGCAACAGCCATTAAGTGTAACTGTGTCTCTACGTCAACATTACAATTAAAACACCCGTGAAGATGTGGATCGTTGCGAGAGGAGACGGGGAGGTTCCTGCTCCCTGCGCCCCATTTTCTCCTCCCGTTGACGGGATGATCCTGATATTGGTTTGTCTCTCTGATAACCAAGGTTAACTGTAGGAGCCCAGTCTATCGACTCCACGTCGTTTAATTTACTTGGGCAACCTTAACAGATGAACAAATGACTCATTATAGACATAACGTTGCTGTAGATACACCGAATGCATGTAGGTTATTCAGTTTGACTTGACGTAACTTCAACAAAGCTAAAGAAAAAAATAAAAAACTGATGTCAGTGTTACAGAGGAAAGAAAATGTTCACTTTAAGTTAATAAACAAGTTACTTTTGACAACGTGGTCACTGCACACATGGGCATTATCTGACTCTGCTCCCCCAGGGCGTAGGCCAAGATTTAAGAGCCATTTTTTTCCGGCGTTTTTCCTTGTGCTTCTTACATATTTCCTCTTTGTGAACGACCACCTTGGACCCTCCATAAAAGCTCCTGCTTTTTTCACGGTTTGATCAATTTGAGCAACCATAAACGACCCAAAACATCGGCATATTGACTTATCCAGACTATCTGCCATCTACTTTCTTTGGTAGTAAATCACTTCCTACCCTCCATTTGTATTTCGCGCCCACCACTCAACACGGAAGTGACGTCAAGTGTAAACCTTCTATTGTGGTTGCTGGAACTAAAAATGTTATTGGATGCTATTCCAAGAATTGGTAACTTAAGAATAATTGTTATTATTTCAAACCAACAATGCCACATGATTATACTGATAACACAATATTGTTTTGGCACCTTCAGTTCCAGATTATCTGCTTAAATTTGTTTCATTCAGTTAAATTAATTCAAATCTTATCTGAAATTGCTCCTTTTTCAGTTATTTGTAAGATACTGAACCTAACACCTCTTTTATCCCCCTATCTCTCTTTTTATTATTATTTTTTACATTAAAAGCCTTCTAGTGACTCGATGGGCATGCTTTTGTTTTTAATGCGAACTACACGGTGCCAGACCCCCCCGGTCTGTTTGACGGTCATGTCTGGCCCATGTACATAAAACACAAGAACCTCATACCAACAAACTTTCACAGATGAGCGATGAATTACAGGAAGGAGTTTCTGGAGAAGGAAAAACGAAGACATTTATAGCTCTATCTTGGAAATGGATTTCACTGCTCATTACCCTGTGGACTGATGACATGACTTTTAATGCTGAATCACTGTACCATGACTTGTCCTATCCATCCTTCCTCTCAATACTGTACCGCAACAAGACGTCTTGCGTTAGAGCATTTTTGTCACAGTAAGCGTACACGTTAATAGTATGTGATGTTACTTGACAGCTTATCTTCCAGATGGCAAAAATGATCAGCAACTCAGCTGACTTAATGACCTTCTCAATGTCAGCCTTTACCTTTGTCAGCTGTGGACTCTACCTGTCTTTTTTTAAATTCCACTTCTACCATTTGCAGCCCTTCATGCTGAGTGTGCTGGTAAGTGAAGGCATGCTGAGTGAAGAGCATCCATGGCAGTTATGTGCAGCTGTGAGCTACAACACCCACAAAGGTTGCAAGAAAGCAGCAGATGGACCTGACAGAGAGAACGCAAAGGAGAAGACAAGGGTGAGAAAACAAACAGGCATCTATCATGACATGAGGCCAACTGATTCATGCTATAGAGGGCATGCTAAGTCAAAGCTGGGTCTATTACAGCCTGAGGGGCATGGATAGCAAAGCCAATATGCACACGCGTCCATACATGAGCGAGCTCAACACTCACTTCTCACGAGTTGTCAGAATATTTTGTGGTGGTAAACTGAGGTGGTGGAATGTTTTTCCACTGGATCATTTGAATTTGTCCTTCAGCACATACTGCTTTGCAAACAGCTCCGCAGGTGAGCCTGTAGTGGCAGAGCACATTCATACAGATGCTCTGGCATTATTTAGTGCCATATACAGATGAATCGCCACATTCAAAACCGACGTATTACTTAGGTTTTATCAGTGGCCTGTGTGCGCTGCTTACAAGCACAGAACTCCTGTTCAAACAAGAGGTGCACAGCTCCAGGAATGGATGCAATATTTAACTCAAAGGTGCGTTGCGAAAAAGTGTTGTTAACCTCAAATGTGATATGAATTAAAATAATTTTCCCTCCAATTCCAATCACAAAATGTATTTCATGTCAAATACATGACGGCAGGGTGACGCAAACACCGTAATGACTGAGGGAACCTCTCATTTCTTGTGCTGGAAACATAATTTATCAAATTAAACATGTACCAGCTGGCAAATGATGCACCAATTACACTGTAAATCACAGAGGACTCTGCAGCATGACAGTGACTGCACACCCATGTTAAACTCTCCCGCAGGAGTGACCGAGGATCCTCTCACACAAGTGGCTCGATCTAAATTTGAAGTGCACGAGCACAGACACACACACACATGCACACACGCATGCATGCGCGCGCGCACGCACGCACACACATGCACGAGCACACACACACACACACACACACATGCACATACGCAGGCGCGCACGCACGCACGCACGCACGCACGCGCGCGCGCACACACACACACACACACACACACACACACACACACACACACACAGCTCCATCTACAGAGGCCCACTACATGCAATAGTACCCCAGAGCCTGGGTGCCCCTATTCCCAAGCTTCCACTTTACTCTGCTTGACTGGGTTTTATTAATGCAACCCTCCCATATTATCAATCATTTCACTCTGGCAAAGTCCTGACACTTAATTAGATTCCACATGTGCTTGGACTATATCAGGCATGAAGATATTTTTTTTTTTAAAAAGAAGGAAAAGGAAAAAAAAAAAGACTGCAGGGAAAGTCAACAATCATGGCCTACTGAGGTGACAAAACAAACACATGTAAAAGGAGAAAGTAAAGACATTGTGCTCGAGTGTTTGAAGCTTTGAAATAATATTCTTAAAATGTTTTCAATAGAGTATAATCACCTAGAAACTATGATTAGTTTTAATGACTATAGACTGAGTCCTTTATATCTACACAGTGAGTGTACAGTAGATATAACACAAAGACTGTAGATATAAAGGATGTGTGCTCCACCACAGAGGAAGCCATATTTGCATCTATAGGAGTCTAAAATGGACAAATCCAAACACTGTAGCATTTCGTCTCTACATGGGTTTGGTGGAAGTATATGCTGTGTATTTCTAGTTGCTTTTGTCAAACTTCACAGTGGTAACATATTTAAGCTGCTCTCTCTTTTAAGAAGCTCGTAGAGAACTATGTTTTTCCCTCATCATGGTCGTTAATGAATGTCAATCAATAAGTAGACAACTGACGATGTTTCCATCAGCTAATCAAATTATATCTGCTGAACAAATTTCATGGCGACCACAACAATGGAGAAAGCAACAGTTATGGGGAGGACGCAGAAAGGATGCAGAGGGTCCAAACAACAGACTGATGGAGAAGAGAAGATCTACAAAACCAGCTATGGACGAATTAGAGCAGGGGCAGATCTACAGAGGGGCAAGAAGGAGCAGTAGCACTATAGAATAAACCTCATCTAACATACCGCAGCAATGAGGCTGCACACAGTAAACCAGGTCACATTCTTTACTGTGAAACTGGGGAAATAACAAATGGAATGGGATTAAATAGCCGAAACATAACTGCTTGTGTGCGTGTGATGAATCTTGTGCGATTGTGTGTTTGTTATCCTCATTAGTTACTTGGCCCGACAGTGTCTCATACAACGGTTTCAACCAGGACTTTTCACATCATGGCTCTTGCAGGCCAGCTGGAGTGATTAAAAATGAAGAGGAAATGTAAAAGTGGGGGTCTTGTCAGTTTTTTGGCAAAAAAAATACTGAGGATTGAACAGAATGAAGAGAGGGAGAGGAATGATAAAGGAGAAAACAAAAAGCTGGACAGAGCAGGAGGGTCAGAGGAGGAGGAGAGATGTAGAAATAAAGGGAGGAGAGGAGGAAAAAATATGAATGTGTGGGATGAATATAAGGATTCAGATACAAGGAGGGACAGCGGCAGGGACGATGAGAAGGCAGGTGATGATGATGACAGGGAGACAGAGGCTCCTACTGCAATTCCAGCTGGACCCCATATATGTTTTTATTCTCCTTCAACATAAACTCCATTGCAGCGGCCTACTTGAATATTGACTGCTGTTTTATGCTTCTACTGCACTACACCTTCGAGGTAATTGTACTTTTTACAGAGCAGAACTTTAGCTTGTGGTAGAATATTTTCATTTTATTGTCAATAGTTTTACTTTTATGTTTCTTTTGAACACAGGGCTTGTTCCTGTTGTGCATTAAGAACATGTGGGTAGTGTGTTGATACAGGGCCTGATATAATAATAAATAGTCTTAAGGTAGTTTTTTTGGGATCTTTTGTGAAATCCATTTTATATACCATTCTTTCATGCCACCCTGCCAAGACCTCTTGCCACCGTTTTTCCACTCCATGTTAAATTTTCAAACGGACCTCTGTGAGTACATATTATGTGTTGATTCATGTATATATGTCTGATGTATGTTGATACTACATATATACAGATATATTGTTTCCTTCTTCTGCTGAACCAGTGAACATTTGTGACATCTTCACAGTTACTGCAGGACAACACACCTCATAACTTTCTTTATAATCTCCAGGCACTTCCATGTTGAGACTGAACAATTACTTCCCCTCATCTTACTGGACTACAAATCAATAATCAATTTCTGATTCTGAATAAGTGGTTCCTGCTGCTGGCTAATCATTGTGCACTGTGATATGTTTGAGAACAGAAATCTGACAAATGTGGAATCATATGAATTATCTGTTAGGCCTGCAGATCCTGTAGATTCCCCCAAAGAGAAGTGTGAAATGAGGGGTTGCTCACTGCAAATTAATTGCTGAATGTCACTTTTACAAACCAAATCCACAGCTTTGGGTCACTATATCAGTACAGTGCTGCATCAAGCAGCTCTAATACTAAGATAAAAGAGTTAGTCTGTTCACTCAAATTACCAAATAGAAATCAAAATAAATATGTTTCCACTACTTTGTTCGTGTTAACTATGCCATTGAATTATTATGATTCTGGAAAGTGCTTGTGTGTGCTGCGTTAACTCAATTGCTGCAAATTCTGTCATTCTTCTGACACCAGTGCCATCACAATTGCTAAGGAAAAAACACTAGCTTTTTCAGTTGGGACTTCCAGTCTTCTACAGGGGTTGCTCAGTGCCAGAATGCCCCTTGGCTACATCCATGGAGTAAGCCAATCTCACAAAGATTTTGGCGTCAGAAGCTTGCAAAAGCTGCATGCTGAAAGATTATTGCCCGCACACACTGAAAAATGTGTTGTTTCAACTGGCTACATTTACCATCAACGCTGATTGTACACACTCATCCATCGTATCATCATCCGTCATACTACAGTTGCAAATATCATTTGGTGTAAATAGTAACCTCACCAGAAATTCTAAGCATAGAAGTAATAATGTTTCAACTGCAATGTTACGTGATCTTTAAAATGCCATAAAATAGTCTTATAAAATGGTAGGGATGCCCCACATCCACAGCAGGCAAAAAATGCATTTCATGACGTCATTCGGGGAATGAAACTCCAGAGGAGTCTTGCTTCTTGTGTGATGGATGGAGAGCTAAATGTATCATCCATCCTTGAGCCATCCTACTTTTAACATACCACTTTGATATGCTAATATACAGCATGTATTACTGATGTTTGGTAATGTATTATTGTAGCGGTCAAACAGTAATTTTTCCGAGGTAAGCATAAAAGCATCTCCGTGAAGTGGTGTATCCTTGAGGACATGATTGATGGCAGATTTTCCCAGAAAAGTACAAATTGTATAGCCCGCATAACACAGAATTATGATTATATTGATTTGCAGAATCAAAGCTACCATGAGGGACTCGCTGTTGCCCAGAGCTTATGGTGACATCTTCAGATTGTTTGTTTTATTGAACTAGCAAACAAAAACTGAAATAGTCAAGTTTTAATGATGTAAATGTAGATTAATATGTGGTGATGTAATTTCAGTGGTGTATGATAAAGTTAAAAGGTGGATTTCAGTCTGTTTTGGTTGGTGTATTTAAGTTCATTTAACGAGCTTGAGCTAGTGCGGGAGCTTAAGCTGGTGCGGGAGCCTGAGTGTTGCCGATGAGATATAATTGGCTTCACCTCAACACACAGTCCAAACTGTTGGTTGGACCCTCTTCTATGCTGGAGGTTTCCTGGGTGAGAGGCTGAGGGCAGGTGTGAGTCTGCTCTGAACATAACTCTCGGCCTGCGCATTGGAGTTCACACCAGTGGACGAAAGGGTAGCTTCTTTGCGCCTTCGGGTCGGGGAGCGTGTGCCGAGTGTCGTCTGTGCTTATTCATCGGACGGCAGTTGAGATTACCCACCCTTTTTGGAGTGCCTGGGACACGTACTGGAAGGTGTCAGAGGGGGCCATGTTCCTGGTCTCTGGATCACGTCTCTGGATCACGTCTCTGTTTTTTGCTGATGATGTGGTTCTGCTGGCCTCATTGAGCGATGAGCAAATTGAGCAAAGCAGTTTGCACCGGAGTGTAACGCAGCAGGGATGAGGATCAGCACTTTCAAATCTGAGGCCATGGCTCTAAAACGGAAAAGGGTGCCTACTCGGGATCAGAGAGTTGTTGCTGCTCCAAGTGGAGGAGTTTAAGTATCTTGGGGTCTTGTTCACAAATGAGGGAGGAATGGATCGAGAGATTGGCACGTGGACAGGGGCAGCGTGTAAAGTGATGCAGGCGTTAAACTGGTCTGTTGTAGTGAGGAGGGAGCTAAGCAGAAAGGGAAAGCTTTACATTTATTTGTTCCAAGCCTCACCTGTGGTCATGAGGTCTGAGCAGTGACCGAAAGAACGAGATCACAAATACAAGCAATGGAAATGAGTTTCCTTCGCTGGGTGGCCGGGCTCAGCCTTAAAGATAGGGTGAGGAGTTCAGATATTCGGGAGGGGCTCGGACTAGAGCCGCGTCCTCCTCCACGTCGAGAGGAGTCATCTGAGGTGATTTGGGAATCTGGTCAGGATGCTGCCTGGACGTCTCCCCTGGGAGATGTTCTGGGCATTTCCCACTGGGAGGAGGCCACAGGGTCAACCTAGGACACGCTGGAGGGATTATGTCTCTGGCCTAGGTTCGCCTCGGTGTCCCCCACAGCAGGGGTGGTCAACTGGTCCACGAAAGGGACGGTGTGGCTGCAGGTTTTCATTCCAACCAAGCTGGAGCACAGATGATACAACAAATCAGCTGAGTGAAGACATTTGATTGGCAGGAGCAGGAGCAGGAGCACTCCTGATTCCACTCAACCAATCAACTGTCTTCGTTGCTATATCAGGTGTGCTCCTGCTTGGTTGGAATGAAAACCTGCAGCCACACCGTCCCTTTCGTGGATCAGTTGCCCATCCCTGCCCTAGAGGAACTGGTGGAAGTGGTGGGGGAGAGTGTCCGGGTTTCTCTGCTGAGATTGCTGCTGACCTGGATGAAGACGAGATGAGACGAGACGAGACAATTTTAAAAGCCAAAATAGTAAAAGTGAAAGAGGATAAAAGTAGGTTCAATATTTAAAAGTGTAAATTAAAACTGTATTAAAGAACTCAGAGCCCCTATAGTACGTATAGACGGGCTACATAAATTCAAGTAAAATATCACTTTTGGGAAGTTGCAATCAAAACTGTGCTCACCCACTTTAGAGAAGTCTTACAGTGTTCCAGCCATTTTGATATGTCCATCACATATTTGTAGAGGACTCAAAGACAAACACATCAACTGTTTGATATTCATCCATAGACACAATCGTTTGAAAAGCACCACAAAAACCTAATAATGAGCTCAATCCTTAAGGAATACAAATTTCTCATAATCTCTATCACCATTAATGCCTTTGAAAAATCTATTTTTTAAAGTTTGTTTTTCTTTCCAGAATCAGCTTACTAACCATCGAATGTATTTATTTGAAATCAGAGCTGTATTATCGTTTACTGCCCTCCATAGCCAAACACTTCACACATTTTTTTTTTTTTGCTTTTTTATTGAACATAGAGGTATTTGCCCATTAGGCATATGGTGCAGCTCCAAATCGGTTAAATACAAAATAATGACTTTCAAGAGTAAAATTTCAAAAACGTTTGCATTTTCATAAAAGCTGCTCCATATTCACCATCCAGAGGTCTCTGAGCAAGGGAAGTAATTATAGTTTAAGGGTGACCTCCTTTTAGTGATGTTTGATGCTGGGTGTATATGTGTGCCTCTAAAGACCACTCATTGCAGTGAGTTTGATATACATGCAGCTTTATTCAACACAGCACTTATGATGTCTTGCATTAACCCTGATCTGGACAGAGGGACGTCTCAGCCTCCCGCTGCTGTCTTAGTTTCTGCAGCATGCTTGTCAGAATATAAATCTACAAGCTCAGCCAGCCTTTGTGTGTGTGCGTGCGTGCGTGTGTGCATGCATGTGTGCGCTTACATGCAATGGCTTATGGTTTAGCTTCCTCTGAAATGGAGTGGTGTGAGAGTCAGCTTTTTGTTTGGATGTGAATAACTGGAAAACCAATTCTGAGGTTTCAAAAGTAAGTTGAACCTTGGCTTCCTCCAAAGTACTGACAGCAGCTTCAAAGATCTCAAATTAGCATCCAAAATGTAACTCCACTCGCATATTGAGATTCAAATGCCACCAACTCAACTGATAAGACAATAAGATCTGGCTTCCTGGCACTTTCCTTTAAGGCTGTTTCAAATTTCAAAAGGTATCCTGTAGCTGCTGGTTTCTTTTTTCATTTCATCACTTTTTTTCAAAGCATTCTCAGCCTCCTGGACTGTGAATTAAGATGTGTACTGAAGGACTGATGCACTTTTATTTAATCCAGTCCATTACCTATGGGCCTCTCCTCAAACCAGTGTCCTGAAACTGTAATCAGTAAATTTGGGTGAGCCACATAAGGGCACTCTGAGCAAAGGCATGAATCAAAATGAGTAATTATTCGTGGTCTGCCAAGAGTTGATCTTTTAAACAATCCTTTTTTCAGGATATCCTCACAGACATTGCTGAGATACACGATGCATGTTGGACACACATTAAAGAGACTAATGACACATACTGCACATAGTGGATTGTATCATATATAACCAATAACCCATAGCTGACGTGTCAATTGCACAATGATGTCAGCAGCTCACCCGGTGAATTGGGCTGCCAGTGATCCAGTTGAAACATACAGCACAGGTAACACTTCCCTGCACTGTCATATCACTATAGCAATGATGTTATTGCAGATGCTGGAAAAAGGTGGGACAAAACAATCATCGAGGAAGCAGGCAGGAGGGTAACAAGAGGGAGCAGGCAGAAATGGAACACCCATTGTGGAAATGGGTGGCAATGATCAGAAATCCAATGGAAACTAGCAAGAAATGGGTAAGAAGAGATGGGAGTTAGATTAAGAAAACAGCGCTAGGCTCAACACTTGTCTACCCACACTGTTAGAAATTGTTCTTTAAAAAAACAGTAAAAACTGGTAGCAGGGTTGCCATTATCTTACTTATTACTTACTCTCTTACTTACTTACTTATTACTTCTTATTTTTTTTTATTTTATATATTATTTTTTACTATCACTAAAATTTGGTTCTACTGTTCAAGTCATTGTTTTACAAAAAGTTGACTATTTAGTTTGTATTCTTTAACAAACATTTTATGAAGCCTTTTACCCAAATTAAAAGATTATACATAGGAATAGTCACACTACATATGATTATGTGCCATTTTTTGTTGAGTAAAAGATTACAATATACCTTACCGGTCGTCAATAATCACAAAATCTCGGTTTAAAGCTGCTGGTTACAAAAACAGAACAAAAACCAGAACAAAATATTCTTTGTGAATGAAGAACATAGCTAAATCACAGATTTTTCAATCATTTTATTGTAATATGAAAGAAAAAATTCACAGTTTCTCATCAAAAACAGTTCAAAGAGAAATAAAAACATAATGAACACCACCAGTCCAAATATGACCTGTATGTTCAGGCTCTAATAAGGCATATACAGTAGTTAAATACAAGAGTCCAAGTATTAGGCCATGGCAGGCGAGTGGCTAGTGAATGACTTATGGCCCACTTGAAGACACCATCATCATGCTATCAAGCAGATTCATGCTAAAGCAATTGGCCTAATGCAAGGTGGAGTTAAAGAATCGAACTCACGCAGATTTGAAGAAATAGTAAAGTTACGGCAAAGCAAATCTTCAGCACTGAATTTCTGATCCAACAATTAAAAAAACTAACTACAATAACTCAAAAATATCCTCCCCTTAAAATTTGAATCTGAACTGCTACCAGCCAATAACCATCACGTACTGTAGTGTTACTTCAACTGTTGAAGTGATTGGAAGGTTTGCACAAGACTATCATTATGCTTCATGAATTCACTGGCGAAATACATGTATCCACATGTTAACTTTAAATTAGGTATGATTAATCTGCAATCGTTGATGAAATCCTAGCAAACATTAGCTGCTGAGTTGTTCTATCTTGATGTGTACAGCGTGTTCACTAATGCAAACAAACTGTAAACATCACTTATAGGCTTTGCATGGATTTAGGAATGAAATTAAAATAGCTACTTAACAATTAGAAAGATGTGGATGGACGAAAAAAAGCATGGCTCCAACTTCAAATGTACTGCTGAGGTAATGCTCTCCCCAAAATGCAAAAAATTCTACAAAATACTGTACTTAAGATACTTTGCATGATTGATAGTGGTAGAGTTCTGTGTTAGAAAACTGTCAATTGACCACAGATAGATTTTCTTTTGTATTAATGGTTGTTGTGCTCAAAGCTCCTTGCCTCACACAGGGAACCATTTGTTGTCTTACACTGTCGGGCAGTGTTGATATCATAGGCCTTGCACACAGGCCTCATAAATGCTGTGCTTTAATTATTATTGTTAGTTATAAAAATTAGTACGATATTAAAATTGAGACATTAATATTTACTATAAAAGAATAATGGGATTTAATTTTACATTAAATCCACCTTGGGACACCAGATAACTAATGTTACAAATCAGTCCCAAGTTATTCCGTTAACACATAACTTGATTGATAATTTGATTATAGTCATTAACGTAATTACTTGAACAGTAGCACAGGTGAAGGATTGGAGTTCTAACTGTATGTTGGCAGAATTCACTTTGTACAACATCAAACAGACAAGCAAGTTTAAATACCTTTTAGACGCGTCTGAAATGCCATACTAAACAATATACACTCAAAAAATATACTTAAGTTCGGCACACTTTTGAGTAAATATCAGTAATATACATTAATTCGGACGTACTACTCAGAGCACACACGGCACTTCCTGCCGTTGGGGGGGAATGTTGTTACCATGGTGACCACTCCTATCAACGCAGCTGCGCACCACTCCACTCTTGACCGTCTACCTTAGCTACCAGTCATTGCCGCAGTGCATTGTGGGGAGTTTCTGCTTAGCTAATGTCCATCAATCCATACTAATAAACTTCTCCGGAATGAGTATGGATAGTGAATACTAGTGTGTACATACTAATGTTTCGGACGCACTAAAAAAAATTGCACATATTGTTTCTGCATACTCATTAGGGTGGAAGTATGGAATTTCGGACGCAGCCCTACAGAGAGAGGGACCGTTACAGCTCGTCTTGTCCTTTGGTAGGCACTCGCGCCGCTACCAAGGCATGGTCCAGTGGAGGCCTCTGCTTTGTCCAGGCCTCATGGAGGGGTGAAGCTGCAGCAGCAGCCGCGGAGGAGCTGCTGGAGAGTTGAGAGCTGCAAAGCTGATAAGAGCTAAGAGAAGCAGGGGAGAAGGGAGCTTCTCCTTTGTATATGCCCTGGTGACCTCAGAGGTCCTGGCCATATAGTAGCCAATGGAAGTTGGAGTTGGGGTTTTCACACCCATGTGTGAAAGCTTGAGGAATGCTGGGAGATTGTGTTCGGTGACTCTCCTTCGTCTGGAGAGCAAAGGAAGTTATGTGGTCTTGTCCTCCATTCTGTATGGATGAGGGCACAACATGGTAGAGCGCTCTATTTTAAAATAACAGATTAATACTGTTGAAATCCTGCTGTAAATGTACAGCAGTTATTTACAGTGTAACCTTAACATAATTAACATAACTTCAGAATTAAAGCAAATATTCAGTCTAAGACTTAATCATTTACTTTGCTATTTGCCCCCCACAATGTCACTATATAGATAGGTACACTGTATGTTCCCACAACAGGGGTAGTAAAAAATGCACGCGCGCACACACACACACACACACACACACACACACACACACACACACACACACACACACACACACACACACACACACACTTACTGTGTCTCTGGGGTGAAACTGACATGTGTGTGTCTGCTTTTACAGGAACATTCAATCCCTTTAACATGACTTTCATGCCTGTCATCGAATTGGAGAATGTGTTGCCATGGCAACGGTGTTTCAGGCGCAGCCTTTGGTGACAGCCTCCAGCCAGTCCTTGCACACATGCAGGCACACATACGCACGCAGAGAAACCTGGAGCATGAGCAGGTGAGATATCTGCATATCAAAGGCTGAGAGCTTCACTGACCTGCCTACTGCTGTTTTAAAGCATCGATTTCCCAGTGATCCCTGTCTGCAGGTGGGGAGATGGAGTGGGTTCAATTGACTTCTTGAAGCAACAAAGCATGAATAACATCTTTGGCCTACAATATTGTGGTTTTCCTTTAGCTAAAAACAAAGAATGATTACAGTGGCATTTATGAATGGTGCCATCATTATGCATCTAAAGGTGACAGCTTCCTGGGGCGACTCACATGGCATTTAAGCCAGGTCTGTATGCTTTACATGGTAGTCACAGGTCCAAAATTAGTTTTTACCAATGTTCCACACTTGTTTTGTAATTTTTTTTAACAAATGCCATAAATAATCCTCCACACGTCAACACAACCTGGAGGGGCGGAGGATTGAACCCATAACCTTCTGGTGACATGACAGCCACTCTTTCTACTGAGAGGTTACCCCATGGAGGTTTCTGAGCCCTAAACTATTTTTTTGTGTACAAGTGTTAGTACAGGACTGCGGTGGCCTAATTCCTATGATATGTTGACTAAGAGAGGTGTCTTTGAAGAATTACTTTGGGCATTTGGTTGCTTTATTTCTAATGTAAATAAGTCATGTATCGTAAGAGGGTAATTTTATATATATATTCTCAGTTTCAACTTCTCAACCAAAGATGCTTGTGTAGTGGCTATAACGCTACACTCTGTTCAAAGTTTTCAGCAATATTATTTCAGGTTATGTTAGGACTTAAAGCTGCTGTTGCCCAACAATACTGATTGGTTAAATGTTATTTGCTCATTTAAATTTTGCACAATTCACTGATGAGCAAAGATGCATCATTCCCAAATTTTCCTAACTCCCTATGTCTGCATGATTGTGATGCAGATCCTGATTTATATCTAAACTTTAAAGTCTTTCCTTTCATTATAGCAAATTCAGAGCATTTTCAGGTCTAAGTGTGTGGAGTAAGTGTGTGTTCTGTTGGTAGTTTCTCAGTTTATCCAGGTTTCACAGTTGATTGTCAAGCAGGGTGCTTGACAATCAACTGTGAAACCTGAAAAAGCAGTGACAGTTTTTGAGATGTCTCCTGCATAAAAGTGAAAAACAACCATCTATGCACATTTTAAATGCATAACAGGATAATTTGTTGAAAACTGAAAGAAAAGGAAATTTCCCTTTTGTGCACACTTTGTAGCATAGCCTGTCAGGCAGTTACAATCAAATCTTAAATTGTTGGCGATTTAATCTCTTTTCGATTTATATGCTAAGTCTGCCACAAAATGGTTTGCCCCGAAATCACTGTAGATGATCTTAATCTATGTGACACAAAATGTAAATCCAGCGTGCCTGGCCCTGCACTGCCTCCACGGCTCCAATCCAGCCACAACCAGCAGGCGAGGGGTCACCTCACCTGTCAGTGTGGCACTAGAATCCTTCACATGTGACTTCTGGAGGAAGTAAAGCTCGATGGCAGGACACCAGAGTGGAGTTTGAAATAGGATTGTTACAGACAGGGGCCATAAGTTCAAGAATATTGTTATAGTCTTGAGGGCAGCTAAGGAAAAAAAAAGAACATAAGGACAAATGAAAGAGAAGAAACCCACAACCAAGAAGATATGAGCCTTGGGACAAAAGCATACAAGACCGAGTGTCTGAGAAGAAACTATGGTCCCATCATTTTGTAAACAACAGAGGCTCAAGGCTGGGGAACCTGACAGATGGTGGCTGCTGTTTATAGATTGTTCCCCTGATTTATTTAATCTCTTTGTCTGTCTTAAACTCTGTCTTGAGCATGAAATTTGAAGTTAGGACTTGTGACAATGACTGACACGGCATGTGAAACTCAGTTATTGAGCTTAGGCCACTCACAAACCGAGATTCAAACATGTCTTATGCTCTTTGCACTTCTTTGTCTTTGAACTTCTTTATTAGCCTGTTCATTTTTTGGTGATGGTTTCTAAATGAATGCAAGAACTTTTCATGTTCAAAAGATACATTTGCAAACGTGTTCCTTGCGTGAATTGCAGTTCCTGTAAGGTGCAAAGGATGGTGCTGCTGAAGCATATGGAGCCAGATTGACGTTCCCTTATTGTTCACTGGACCCCCAGAGGACCTGAAGTGGGAGTGTTTTGGGGGGATGGAAGCGGCTTATAGGAGGCTTATCTCATCATTATCTGCTGCATGCTAACACTAGAACTATAATGAAATATTCAGTGCTTCACTGGAATGTCTAAAGCTTTCTCCTGCTTCAAACATGATTACATTCATTTATTAAGACACAAACGTGGGTGAGGCATAGGAAGTAAGAGCCTGTACAAGCTCCCTAGGTATTTATGAAGGCTAAAATCTATGAAAGTAGACATTTTTCTTAAGACAAAAAATATGTAGATGTGTCTTTTCCTGATTAAAATTTAATATGCTGCACTTGTACGTGAGCTTTACAAGTTGTATATTCAGCCCACTGAATTTCCTGCTCCATGCGGTGAAAATGGTTTTCATTATGCTCCAATGAACATCACTAAAAGGAAAGTTTTCAGTTCATTTGAAACAAGATAGAAAGGCAGGGCTATGCAACATTTCCCTAGAGAGGATTTGGTCTCTTCCACGATCAATTGACCACATGTCATAACAATTCATTTAATAATGCAAGATTTTGTAAGTTGATGGTTGAAAGTAGAGCATAATTTGTACACCCTTCTGCCTGGATTGCCTGTTGATTGAGCAGCTCATCATGTGGGGTTGATAGTGTTCATGTCTGTTGACCTCAGCTCCTTATGGCAGACAATCAATATATACTTCGCTTCTTTTCATGCCACTCATAAAACAATCAATTCACTGCGCTGTTGTTTAAAAGTGCAGTATAACCGCAAGGGGATCATATATCTTCCATTCATGACTGTAGGGGTGGAAATGAATCAAATTATGTTATGAACATAGTCTAAGACTGCATGTTCCAGCTGCCCACTTTGTAATGAGAGCTGTGGTATGTTAATACACGGCATCATGTTCCTATGAGGTCTCGCTATGAAAGCAAATACAGATCTGCAGGACCAAATGATGTTAATTATAGCAGCGGCAGCAGCAGCAGCAGACGTCTGAGCACTGGACCACAAACTCATAGTACTGGGGAGCTTGTAGATGGATAAAAACCAATGACTGAGTGACAGTCAACCAGACAGAAGGAAAAAAAGAGAGAGAGAAAGAGACTTTCCCATAATCAATTCCAGGCCTGTAGCAGTCAATCTGAAAGTGAGAGAATAAGTTTGCCCTACACAAGGACTTCTGCCGCTCAGTCAGGCCTTGTAGCTGTGATTGAATGGCTGTCACTGAAAGGGCGGTGCAGAATGATAAAATAGACAGAAAACAAATAACCAAACAAACAAACAAAAAAACAAAAACAAAAACATTTGCAACTATTGAAATGGCATGAGACGTATTTGGAATGCTGTTGTAGAAATTTGACAAATTTGACAGATTTCTTGCTAGGAAGCAACGAACCCCTTGACATTTCTATGGAAGTTGCTCATTAATTGGGCCTTGTGCCTTATAGTTAGTAATTAAATTCATATACAGTATATATTTTTTACACCCCTTTCACCCTCATGGGGTGGTATCTGTGTCATCTCAAGCTCGGGTACTCTACCAGAGGTAAGGGAATTTCAGTGTTCTGCGCAGTATCTTAGCTGTTCCTCAGACTGCGCTCTTCAGGACTGAGGTGTCAGGTGTTGTTCCTGGGATCTGCTGGAGCCGCTCTCCCAGTTTGGGGGTCACTGCCCCAAGTGCGCCTATTACCACAGGAACCACGCTAGCCTGAACCTTCCACATCTGTTCCAGCTGCTCTTTCAACCCTTGGTACCTCGCAATCTTTTCGTGTTCCTTCTTTCTGATGTTGGCGTCAGCTAGTATCACCACATCTATCACCACCACCCTCTTCTGCTCTTTGTCCACCACCACTATTTCGGTTTGGTTAGCCATGAGCTGTTTGCCACTCTGGAAGCTGAAGTCCCACAGAATCTTGGCCCTGCTGTTCTCAGTAGTATGGCCCATTGGGATTTGGGTGCTTCTATTCAATACTGGGTAAAGATGTTCCTGTACACTGACCCGGCTAGCATCTTACACCCTGCTACTGTGCCCTCGACTGTTTCAGGGGCATCTTTGCGCACTCTACAGCTTGAGTATGATCTACTCTGGTAGATGCTGGCCTCTATGGCTCTTGTACTTAGGGCCTGTTTCTATGATGCCATGATTAGTGCCTCTGTGCTGTCTTTCAGTCCAGCATTTTCCAGCCACTGGTGAGTTTTCTTGATATCAGCCACTTCTTCAATTTGGTGGTACATGCCATGTAGGGGCTTGTCCTACCAGGTTGTCTGCTCCTCGTCCTCTGTACTCTTATCGGGTTTCTGCTACATTCACTTAGCAACTCTTCCTTTTGGGCTATCTTTCCTGATTTACTCTTGGATTTTTGATGTTTCATCCTTGACCGTGGCCTTGATGCTCACTAGTCCTTGGCCTCCCCCTTTCCACTTAGTGTACAGTCTCAGGGTGCTGGACTTGGGGTGAAACCCTCCATGTATTGTGAGGAGCGTTCTTGTCTTGATGT
>CAAKHG010019901.1:2913-15035 GCA_901007715.1 Dactylopterus volitans
TGAAGCTGGTAGAAAAGCTTCGTTAAATAAAGCAGCCAACATAAAAAAATAAATAAAAGGTTTCATGTAAAAGCATGATAAAACAAAGGTAAGTGTAAAAATGTCTATTAATGAGTGTCTTCTGATGCTCGTTAGAAAGGCTTTGTTAAATAAAGCAGCCAACATAAAAAAATAAAAAGGTTTCATTTAAAAGCATGATAAAACAAAAGTAAGTGTAAAAATGTCTATTGAGTCTTCTGAAGCTGGTAGAAAAGCTTCGTTAAATAAAGCAGCCAACATAAAAAAAAAAGGTTTCATGTAAAAGCATGATAAAACAAAGGTAAGTGTAAAAATGTCTATTAATGAGTGTCTTCTGAAGCTGGTAGAAAAGCTTCGTTAAATAAAGCAGCCAACATAAAAAAAAAGGTTTCATGTAAAAGCATGATAAAACAAAGGTAAGTGTAAAAATGTCTTAATGAGTGTCTTCTGATGCTCGTTAGAAAAGCTTCGTTTAATAAAGCAGCCAACATAAAAAAATAAAAGGTTTCATGTAAAAGCATGATAAAACAAAGGTAAGTGTAAAAATGTCTATTAATGAGTGTCTTCTGAAGCTGGTAGAAAAGCTTCGTTAAATAAAGCAGCCAACATAAAAAAAAAATAAAAGGTTTCATTTAAAAGCATGATAAAACAAAGGTAAGTGTAAAAATGTCTTAATGAGTGTCTTCTGATGCTCGTTAGAAAGGCTTTGTTAAAGCAGCCAACATAAAAAAAAAATGGATAAAAGGTTTCATGTAAAAGCATGATAAAACAAAGGTAAGTGTGAAAATGTCTATTAATGAGTGTCTTCTGAAGCTGGTAGAAAGCTGGTTAGAAAAGCTTTGTTTAATAAAGCAGCCACATAAAACACCAAACTCAAAAACGAGTGGTTAAACTCACTGCAAAGGCGCTTGCCAGTGAAATCGACACGTTGCAAGCTGGCAAAAAAACTACGTTAAACAAAGCAGCCCGCATAAGAAAATCAATAGAAGGTTTCGTGTTAAAACATGATAAAACAAAGGTAAAAACGAGACGGCGTGGACTATCACTCAATCGTGGTAATGCCTCCGTACCTCGAGTATTAGACTGAGCTCCTTTTTAATAAAGGTTATGCTTTCATGTGTGGCTACCTTGTGAATGACAGGTTGCAACCGTGGCGACCTGTCTGCCTAACTCAGACTCACCTCTGTCTCCTCTCCAGCTCCACCCTTTTGTTCAAGTATGGTCCCCAGGCTTCAGAATAGGAGCCCACAAACCAAGCTATATCTACTTCTTGTCTACACGCTATGCAAATAATTTGATGCAAATGTTTGATGGTCAACTCTTAAACAAAAGCAGCCGCTATCATCAAATGTTATCTTCCTCAAAGCAACACCGCTACAGATGTGGGGTGTCCTCTGACAGATGTTTGCGTTGTGCGAAGCGTTTGCCAGGTCATTGTCACTCACTCCCGGCCGGCCGGTTTGCAGCTGTGTAATGGAGTGTGTAGTTGCGGATGAAACCGTGACACAGCTCCACCGGCACTGGTGTCCAGCTGAGCTCCACTCTGCCGCCTGTGATCCCCTGCACCTTCACGGCAGGACCAGCTGAGGGTGCTGTACAGGGGGGGGGAAAAAATGAATACAAAACACCAACAGTGCAGGAACTGCACCATCCAGCATATCCTGAGATTCGTATCTCTGATTAACATGTCTGACTTAGTCTTGTTCGCTTCAACCTGGTGAAGGGATCTTGATTTGTGAAAATATTAACGGGGAATTCTTTTGCAGGATCAATATTATTTCCTCACAAGCAAGTCATTCTGATGTGGGTTCAGGGTTTCCTCCAGGATTTTTTTGAAACTGTGGTGATGGGTGCGGGCGGGGAGGGGGAAGGGGCAACAACATGGTTTTGGAAATGTGAAATTATTACTATTTCAAACTGAATGTTTGTAATTGCAACTATATACACAACACAACTAAACTGTAGCCTAATCTAATGGCCTGGCTGAGAGCATTTTGTTTTCATGGGTATTTTGCCTCTCCAATTTTCTCTCCTTCACTCACCACCTCCACTACTTCTGCCTGTGTACTTGTCCAACATAACTGGGAAGCGTTATATTTGTTCCCTTCACCAATATCACACAGGGAATATTTAAATATGACAGATGTCATGGTACACATCACCGTCATTTCTATGTCCTTCAGAACTTGAGGGAACTGCGTCACAGTGAAGAGCATCGAGCATGTCCATCTACCGTTGCCTCGCTGTCTTTCTTGGGTCCCTACTTCTTCTGAAAATACTTTAATTTACTCATCTGAAAATGCCACCAGAAATGGCAACGGCAAATTACCCAACACTGAGCTATGTCGTGCGGTTCAAAAGTGATCTGAAACATGACACATGAAGGCTAAACTATCCTTACATTACTTGTTATATTAGGGGCGTTTTCACAGGCGTGAACAAAAAATGCCCTAAACTTAACCTTGCTGAGGTACCTTTCTTTCGCCTTTTCTCTCCCTGTAATTCAGACTGTGGTCTTTTTCCCTCCACTCGTGAGCACCTTCGCAGCCAGACCAGCTGGTGCTGACGGTGTTGGTTTTTTGTAGCGTAGCAACATTTCATTATATTTAAATTCCTTTCAAACTCTGATTACGGCAAGTATATGTGTGCAAATATAGGCTAAATATATGTATACATGTACAATTTATATTTTAACATTTAAAAAAAACAAAAGTTTCAGTCTGAAGGTATGGTGGCTTTTATTTTGCCGTGGCAGTGCGCCCCGATCAATAACATGTCACGGAAACCCTGGGGTTGGTGTCGTGACTTAATCAGCACACCGGCTGACACACACAACAATCACATTCTAATAACAGCGGCTGGCATTTCCTTCGAAACATTTGTTGTGTGTCTAGTGCTTGTTCTAATGTTGAGGACAGAGTCAACATTTATTTCCCCCGACAGATGTTTTTCTCCTGCCTCAGTTCATCATGGAGACGCGGCCAACAGGCCGTACATTTAGCTGAAAATGAATCATGGCTCTTGAGGCCAAATGTGGAGCAATCGTGTTTTATTTTACACTTCACTGTCTAGGACAGACTTCAGTTCAACAATTAAGCCTTTGATGACGCATTAAGTATCACTCCTCTGCTGCTGCCTAGAACAAACGTAACATTCATTTTTTATTTCTTATTTTATTTCCGTGTCATGCTATATATTTGGCCCATCCCACATGGGATTACAAGACACTACTCACAATATACACACCTTCCGGTCTTACATGTACATGTGGAAAAAGAAAAGAAACTAACTATATAAATAACTATGAAAAAGAGAACTTTTATATATATCAATGAATTTTGCTGCAACCTATTTTGAGTCAATCAAAAATATTAGTCAACCCATTGCAAAAGATGTAGTTTGACATTGGGAGGTAGCGCGTAATCATGGGGGTTGTCTTCATTGTTAACCAACCATGTTTCATTTTTTTTTTTGTATTTGTAACAAGCTGGCCACAAGTCACGTTCACTAACCTAACATTAACTCGCACACCTGTCATTAGATGATCCAGCTGTGTGGGTATGCAGCTAATGTAACGTGGTCCCCTGGCGGGGAAGCAATCAGAACGATGAGCCTGTTGTAACCTTCTACCTCTACTGTACACATTGGTATGACTGGCATGAGTTACTAATAACAGCCCATTATAGTAAGCTTGCTTGATGTTGAAATATCACTGTGTTGCCAGTTGGAGTGCTAGCAGTGAAAAAAATGATGTGGTGGGGGCCGATTAATGCTGCATTGTGACAACTAGAAGGGTAAAGAGGGTACGTAACCATTGAAATGCAGCCAAAAGAACCCCTCACTTTTAATAAAATGATCGATTTCTTTGGGTTTGAGCCATAGACTGTATCTGTTATATACAGTCTGTGGTTTGAAAATTGTAAATATGAGCACACAAATATAACTTGAAGTCAACATGATTAGTGGTTCTTAGACATTTTAAAGCTCAGTTTGAAGAAGCACAACTTCGTAGGGAACAAAAAGTGAAAGCATTTCGGGATGGACATTTTTGGTTTTGCCCTTTTCTACAACACAAACGTTATAGAGATACTGTTTATACACATTCAGTTCAATTTTGAAATTACTTATTGACCATACTTAGCACCTTCAGTTGCTCTAAGGCATTTGAATCAAATCAGTATATTGTGTGTGTGTGTGTGTGTGTGTGTGTGTGTGTGTGTGTGTGTGTGTGTGAGAGAAAGTAGTTATTGGAATGGGTTGTCAGCTGTGGAGAATCGCCTCTGGTAGGGGACGAGAGACGCTTTAGCCCAGATGAACAGCTGCATGTTGTGTTTATATTGTAACGTACCTCCTTGCCGTGTGTAAATGTGGAGAGGTTTGCTCTTTCCTGCCCCTCGCTTGCCATCCAACACTGTGACAGACACAGCGTAACGCTCCGTCGGCTTTATTCCCTCTAAAGTCAAACACAGATCAAAATGCTGAAACATTTTCTTTTCCTTGATTAATTGCTTTGAATTTTAGCTTCCTGGTAAAAAGTTTGCGTTTTTTCGCAGTTTAAAGTGGCGTTATCTTCAGATTACCTGTGATGATGCATGCTCTGCTGGAACTATTTAGCCTTTGCCAGTGAAGAATGCTGCTGTTTGTGTCTCTGACGGCAAACCACTCCACGACGAAGCCACCGGTGGTCTCATGGGTGGGACTCATCCAGCGCACGTCCACCTTGTGGTCGTCCAGAGGGCTTGCAGTGATTTGGGTTGGGGGAGGTGGTTCTGGAGCGACGGAAAGAAATAAATGATGGGAAAAGCAAAGGAACTTTGCACACAAGAACCTATATCGAACAAACAAACGTCGTATTTAAGAATTTTAATATGTCCAGTATAGCAACACATGGAAGGCGTCAAACTTTTTTGGTGCCTTGTGTATGAAACTCTGATTATCATGCTGGCACACGAACCACACACAAGAGCAAATGCTGGGCTGATTTATGGTTTCCTTTCTGAATAACGTACATATCTTTTCATCTAAATGATTATCTGATTGTCACCATCTATTATTACAAATTTTCAGTACAAACGTAGACTTTCACTCTCGGGGCCGATTGCTGCATAATCCAAAGACCGCAATCCGCATCCCCCCTGCGTGTTTTTTCAGTAGCACTTGAGAAAATGATGTTTCATAATAGGATGCTACATATTGTTTCCTGCAAACTAGGGTGAACGGAGCACGCAGAGATGGGGGACAAATTAGAGGTGAAAGTTGAATAAATGAATGTTCAGAGGGACGGTGGTCTGTCACGGCAACTTTCGGTGATGCCCTACCTGCCTCAGAAGCTCCTGGCACCCATATTCGGGCTTCGGCAGAGGTCCCTGCAGAGTTGGAAGCTGTCAGGGTGCAGGAGCATTGCACGGCAGGGAGGTGCAAGCTACAGGAGGTGCAAAGACTATGTAAATCTCTGCAGCTCCCACGATCGTTGAGGACCTGTTGGTCCTCTGTCTGACAAGTCGCATTGTAGAAGAGAACTCTGCCATTGGCCAGAAAGTGGGGCAGTGGCTGCATCGGGTAAAATACACAACCACAAGAGAAAATAAGGTGATGGTGAAATGCGGTTTTATTTGTTCTGCAACATGTAAGAGGTACAAGTGTACACACACCTTCCAAAACAGCAGGACGAATCGCCACCCGGTCTTGCCAGTTTCTGTCACTTGCCTCCAGAGTGTTGGTGCCTCAGATGGAGCTGGAGGGAAGCAAATGAGGAAGCAGAATATATTAAGGGAACAAACGGCAGTAAAAGCATTGATTAATGCCACTTGGGGCAGTAACGCAATTGTTTTCTTGTGCATATGAGTTGGGGGGGCGGGGGGGGGGGAAACAACTTTCCTTAGTGTCAGTAATGGCTGACAAGTTGCAACACAGGGAGGCAAACATGCCAGAAACGTCATTTTTGTCTCAGCAAGAGGCAGTTTATTATATGTTTGACTCATGAAATAATTTCTGTATTCTGTTGGGTTGTCCTCCCCCATGCAGCATGACATTTGTGGAATCAAACCCAAATGCGAGCATATGCACGCTAACATGCTAATGTTTGGCATGTAATGTTCGCCAGCAATCTTGCATTATATTACTGTATTTCTTCAAATATTACTGTATTTCTTCAAATTAATTCGCTGTGTGCCACCGTTGTCTCCCCCTCCCGTTGCCTCATTTTCTCTCCCTGTTTTCCTTTTTTCATTCGGATCACTGTGGAGACCATAAATGTTTTCCCTTACACCAAAAAAAAAACAAAAAACCAGAGGATCAGCACCATTATTGGAAAACACTGTGGCATCTTTGACTGTCTGCCTGAAATATGTGCATATGCGTGCTGCATATTATTAACCAGTGAGATCCTTCCTATTAATATTTCACTGGTTAAGGTAGGATCTTTCCTCTGGGAACCATGAAAGCTATTTGTACAACTGTCCAAGTCAGTCCGTGCGGTGGTCGCCCGGCCGTCAGATCACATCATGCGTAGACACCTGCTGCTAATAAGATGTGGAGCTTGTGCTGTTTATGAGGCGTCTTCTCTCCGGTTTCTTAACTCTTACAAGGATCCTGGAGTTTGCCAGTCTGCTTTACTTGTGTTCCGTGGACAAATTATATTCTGCCGGAAATTGGTGGATGTTGTGCTCCTTTGAGTGAAATGGAGAATATAATGGACACTGGGACTCATTCACGTGCGCGACTGTTTGCTCTCACCAGCCTCTCCTGTCCTTCCCTGGCACGCGTTGCTCCACACGCTCCAGGGGCTCTGGGGGCCCTTGTAGCGGTGGCGAAGCCTGATGATATAAGAGGTGTCAGGTCTGAAAAGGCAAACCAAGACGCTGTAGTCCTTCACCGTCACATTTCTGACCTGAACATCGAGCTGAACGGGGAAGGTAGAGAGGAGGAAGTAAGGTGAGATGGTGAAGATGCTATCCACTCTTTAACTTATGAGATTAATATGGTTGAAATGGGTAGGAGTGAATAAGTTCTATACTTCTTCCTACTCCTTTTTGGACATGTTATTTATGTTTAGTATAATTACAGGAGGTGTACAACCAGCTTGCTCAGTGAGAGGCTGATTCCACCCATACGCACCATAAACGTCAACGGAAATCAATCCTGCCTGTGGCCATCAGACTGTATAATTCATCTATATAACTGCAGTAAAAATTTGCACAGCACAATGTTAGCACGTCCTTTATTAGTACTCATGTCTATATTTGTCATATTGGTAATGCTACATACTCATACATACTGCTCTGTTCCATTAAGTACTTTACTTTTAATTTCCATTTAATAATAGTTTCTATTGATATTGTTTAGATGTTGTTCATAATGCCTCATACCTTTTTTATGGTGGGTCTATATCAATTTTGAAATATTTATTATATTCTTTATTATCTGCTGGTACTTCCTTCCTGTATTTTTATATTTACACTCATGGTGCAAGTGTAACCACAAGACAATCATAAATCTTTGCAGAGGGATTTGCACTTTTGGAAACTAATTTTAAAATTCTGCATTGGCACCTTCTGTTGGGCAGACTCCTATGACCCCTCCAGCAACCGCATTTGCACCTTTATTGTATGGCACGCTGCATATTTTCGTGCGTGCTCCATTCATGCAAGGTGGTGTGTTTAGGCAGATTCGAGAATTTGACAGACCTGCCCCTGTGCTGTGAACTCAATTTGGGAATTCAGTTCGCCGCCTTTGATTTCAGAATCCGACACAGGAAAGACGGACCAAACACGAGTCCACATCATATTCAGACACTGAGGTTTCCCACAGACTGGCTGCATGCTTTTCAAGATGGCCGGAGGGAGCATCACTAAGAAAAACGGGGAGAGTTTGAGATTGAGAAAATGGGTAAAAGGTGACCGGTGAGGCGGTGAGTCATGATGAGCCTCACCTTCAGCCCTCCCAGCCTGACACCGAGTCTGGGATGTGACGTCCTGGCTGGAGCCGTGCGCTACAACGGCGATGCAAAAGATAAACCTCACAGATAAGTTCTTGATGTCCACCGTGCAGCTGGTGCCGGACGAGGTGCAGTTGAACATTGTGGAGCTGTTTGTCATGGAGCTGTTCGTCACACACACACACACACACACACACGTACAAACTCCTGAACACACCTGCTCACATGCTATTATGCAAAAAGAAAAAAAGTTTGCATTTCTTTGCGGACAGAAAAGGACACATGATGACGCCATACATATATACAGTAAACACCAGAAGGATGTTGCGCATAAATGCTGTGTAGAAATGTCCATTTCTCCTGCATATGAAATGTAATGTTGCAACCATTGGCAGCAGAAACCATTACCCAACTAACAGACAGTAACGACTGTTATGGTACCACCGGTGGCATCAAAGCTGTGTGCGATTGCATGCGTGTTCGTGTGCATGAGACGCGAACCCCCCAGCACTTGTACAGGGTGCCGTCAAATAACACTGGCATGCAATGACAACACAGCCAGCACCTGCAGAACCGCCACGTTCCTGTTCTACTCTATGCCCACTTGAACTGATGTATTCTATCCAAGTTGTTAATCCAGCTACGTTTTCGCTTGATCATCCTTGAGGTCAAACATCTTTTTGAAAGGCAGCTTCCTGAGTGCGAGGCAGGACAGTGGGCAAGCGAGGTTTTTGAGAGTACAGCGCTTTAAAAAAAAAAAAGAGATGGAGCAGCTTCCTAGGTATTCAAAAACAATGAACATATCAAATCAGCACATTAGCAATATGCATTCCCTGCTAAACAGCTTCTCAGTTTAATATGCATTTATCAGCTCGTTCGAAAGCTTAACATTTCCATACAATGAACACTGGATCACTGCTGCAAAAAAGAAAAGCCACAAATGGAATATGATGTCAGGTAGAAACAAAATGCTGCATTGTAGCAATTGTAGTGAGTAAAGTGAATATGACACCATTTAATCAAATGGGACACACTCTTGCCTTGTATCAAATTTTTCTGGACGCGAACATTCTGTGAAGAACCACTCAAAGCATGTAGTTTTGAGTGGCTAATGTCAAGACGTTACGCATTACACCTCTAAAGCGTCGCGGGACAAAGATGGTTTTGGTAGTTTTTCCCAAAAGACGAACGAGCGGACGTGGTATCTCACCTCATCCTCTGAACTCGCAGAGTGTAGCGCGCCACTCCAGGCTCAGCGGCCGTCCACTGGCAGGTGATGTTAGCTCGATTCCGAAACACGCAGCCAATCAGCTGCGGCGGGAAAAGGACGGCTTGGGAAGTTTTGATGAGGAGGGCTGCCGAAAGGAAGGAAAAATTAAAAGAACATCGTGTCTTTGCCGTGCTTACTTTTTCCAATACATTTCTGACCTCTTTTTTTTCCATTTAAGGAGAAAAAGCTTCAGGATCCTGTAATGCCCAAAATAAAAAAATCTCCTATGAAATATGGATTAGCTTTACACTGATGCATTCGTGTTGATATTGCTGCTTGGGTTCTTTTCTACATTACTGGCATGATGGATTTGTCAGTCTGATGTTTAAGGTATTTAAGATGAGTAATGATGGCTGCATTTGTTTTTGGTGAGCAATTCACGGATCTGATACTGCAAATACTCACCCAGTGACATTGCTCGGGCTGCTGGGACAATTAATGCAAATGATTGTATTTGAGCTTTTATTTTCCTGCTTTGACAGATGAATACCATCTCTTAGTTCATGTTGGCAAAGATTGTTTTTCTTTCTGTGGCACAGGCCTTACATTTATAACACATTTCCTTTGGTTGTAAAAAAAAAACAAAAAAAAACAAAACAAGTTGAGCAAGTGAGTGAGTGAACCACACATACGCACGCACACTCTGTTGCGATATCAGATTTGCATATGCTCTAAACATCAACAGCACAAAAATGCACACAGCTATCACCCGCTCAATCAGATTACTCCAGATTAGAAACATGAGCACACTTACCCACGACAAGTCCGGCCCCCAGCGGGCAGGTCCACATTGTCGAGCTCCGCTTCATGAACGCCGACTGCGCTCTCCTGCAAGTGGGCTCGCGCACTTTCCCCCACACGAACAGCAACTCGACTCAAAGACTCTGGAGAAAACAAGACACCAAAACAATGCTTGTGTGTATTTTCCATTTATGCAAAAAAAAAAAAAAAAATTGCAGTGTAAGTACTTGATATTCAAGAATGACTCCAACTCCTTTGAATAGAGTCATGAAGGTGTTGCAATTCATTCATATTTCAGGCTAAGCCCAAACCCAGGGAATGACTTTTATGCACTATATTCAAGCCCTTACAGATAAATAGAGCAGATTTTGTAGAATTTGTTACATCATTTGGGGAAAACATGGAGAAAATTGTCAGCTGTCTTCTGATCATTCTGCTGCCGTATATAACAAATGTTGAAGGTGGCTGCTTGTCTCTGTGAATGCAGCAGGAATGAAAAAAAAAAGACTGATTGTACCATCTTTAAGTTACAGTCCTCACTGAATGAATGTATACATCTGAATCCATCCCATAATGACCCAGTCTAGTCTGTTTATAAAGGATCACCAACAATATCAAACAAATATGGTCCGAATGAATATAAAGGCCGATAGAGGAACATTTACTCAGACTAGATGAGGTCCTGGGCATCCTTTGGTGCAAACCCAGAGGCAAATGTAAAAAAAAACAAACCAAGCTCTAAATATAGTTTCTCATGTTTGTTATGGCAGCGTTCCAGAGCTCATTCACACAACAATTATCAAATCAAACTTTATTCATATAGCACTATTCATACATCTAAAATGCAACACAAAGCGCTTTACAACAGTAAAAAGCAATGCAAAGGAAACCAACACCAGGACCCCTGCGTCCCACCCTCCATGTATACACACAACCGTACACACATGCATACGCATGGCAAGGCACCGAGGATCAGGGAAGCGCCATCTTTGGCTGTCCACACCAGGAGGAGCCGCATATAACGGGCAAATACAAGGGTGCAAGGCCATTAAGACATTTAAAAACTAGTAAAAGAACCTTAAAATCGACCCTGAAGTGGACGGGGAGCCAATGCAGTGACCTTAAAACTGGTGTGGGCCCGCCCTCGGGTCCTCGTCAGTACGCGCGCAGCCAAGTTATGAATTAACTTTTCAACAAATTGGAACAGAATGACAAAAGAGAACAAACCTCACGCACATGTGTTTGTGTGTGTGTGGGGGGGCCACCCCAGCAGCCACACACTGAATAACAGGTGGGGAGTCTACTTTGTTACGCTAACAAAGGAAACCTAAATGACAATCAAATTCCACCCACAAACGGACACATTGTACAGGACACATTTTAATTTTGCATCATATCACTTCATTGGTAATTTTTGACAATAGTTGTCAATTTGCAGTGCTCATATTTAACGAACTTCCTATGTCAAATTTTGCTGTTTGTGCAGCTGTAGTTTCAGTAATTTAAGTTGTTTGATATTTTTGAAATGGATTCGCCTCTCTGTGAGTGACCAGCAAAAAGGGTCCAAGCTGCAACGCACGTTTAAATTGTCTTGGAGGCCATTTGGATCATACCATGTGTCTCCTGCACTGTGGGGAGGGGCAGTGGTTTCTCTTGTCTGACCTGTTTTATTATTCCTTTGAAAATTGTTCGTTGATATTGTCGTTTGACTAATTTCTTATGTAATATTAGACACCACTATTCTAACCCATTCTGTGTTACAGTTTCCTTTTTAGCTTTTTCTTTTAGTTATGTAATTGTCTTCTCCTTTCATTTCTAAATGGGCTGATCAACCAGCATATATGTTCCTCCCATCGTCTCAGTACCGAGGTCAGTTTGTGCTGCTAATTTTTGTTCGGTTGGCACCTGAGTTTAGTTCTGTTACACTGATGTGTTTTATGGGCCCGGCATTATGATCTCAAGTATTTGACCATTTTCTTTTAATTAGTTGTAAATAGTTTTTCTTAAAAGAGGGAACGCTGTGTGTCTCTAGTCTACCAGCTTGTTCCCTGACTCTGTGTGTGTGTGTGTGTGTGTGTGTGTGTGTGTGTGTGTGTGTGTGTGCAAGTAACGCGTCTTGAGATTTTCTGTGGCTCAAAAGAAATCTGCAAGTATCTG
>CAAKHG010019904.1:2127-23473 GCA_901007715.1 Dactylopterus volitans
AGTCCATTGGGTTTTTTTTTTTTTTTTTTTTTGTTCTTTGGGTGTGCCGTTTCTCTCCCGGTGAGATCAGACAGCAAAGCGTAAAATTGAAAATGCAAGTGTTTCCGCCGCCGATGACTGTGTTTCCATCTGTCGCCCAGCTTCATTCGTCAGTGGCTCTTCACTGCTTTTCTGTCAAACATCCTGGATGGTGATGTTGCTTCATGCAATGTCTATAACGTAATCTCCAGCACCGCTGTAGACGTGGAAACAAGTCTTTTACCTTGCAAATGACTCCACCCATATGTTAAAAAAAACAAAACAAAAAAAACAAAACCAAACATCCTCTCATTTGTTCTGTCACCCTCCTCTTTGCCTCTGTTCTCTTCATCGTTTCCTCCAGGACCTCATGGCTTTCAGGAGCGCCTGGCAGCCAGTCAGGAGGCCATGAAAAACAAGAACGTGGTCAATCTGGGTGCAATCAGACAGGGCATGAAACGATTCCAGTTCCTCCTGAACTGCTGCGAGCCGGGGACCATCCCCGACGCCTCCATCCTTGCTGCCGCTCTGGACCTGGTATGTTTCATCCGTGTAACGAATAGACCCCCATAGATCGAGGTTGTCAGATGTATGGCCTGCGGACCAGACTCTGGGCGCCACACGGTCCAATGCAGCCAATTTTTAGAACAGCAAAATGTTGTCCATCAATAGCTTTTGTGAAAAAAAAAATCTATCTGACTGCCGAATTTACCAGGTACGCCTGTTCAACAGCTCGCTCACGCAAATATCCAACTCAATAAATTTGGGGATGTAGAGATTGTCAAGAAGATCTGCTGAACTTCAAAGTGATCATCAGAATGGAGAAGAAAAGTGGTTTAAGTGTCCTTGAAGGTGTCATGGTTGGTGGTCCGAGTGTTTCAGCAACTGCTGATCTGCTGGGGTTCTCACACACAACCATCTTGAGGGTTTACAGAGGATGGTCCCACAAAGAGGAGATATCCAGTGATGCTCAGTTCTCTGGGAGATTATGCTTAGTTGAGGTCAGAGCAGCATGACCAGACTGGTTCAAGCACGTAGAAAGACAACAGTTACTTCATAATCCGCGCTACAACCGAGGTCTGCAGAAGAGAACCCAGAACGTGTCCAACCTTAGGAAACACCTTAGCAAGAAATGACTTAACCTTCTTCCCCAATATGTGGTGATTCCGGAATTGCGATACATGAATGGAAACTGGACTCTAAGTCTTGATTGGTTTTATAGGTTGTTGTTATTTCATGGTTTTACTCGTCAAGCCCACTTGAGAGGATGTTTGGCTGATAATGAGTGTGACACCTCTGGTATCAAATCATGGACAAAGCTTCTTTCTAACTGCCCACGGGGGAGCTCCCGATGGTTGCCAAAAGTCGCCTGATCGCTCCACCTCTCGCGTGATCTATTGCACGCTCCTTTCAAGTCTCCTTCAGTAAATCGGTCCATTACTTTCCTCAGTCCGTCACCTTCTACAGAAGCTACCGCTTTATTTGAATCCCCAGGAAGCTCCGGTCGTGGCGCGGGCCTCCCTCTTCCTTGAATGTGCCCGGTTCGTCCATCGCTGTAACCGTGGCAACTGGCCAGAGTGGATGAAGGGCCACCACGTGAATATCACCAAAAGGGGCCTCTCCAGGGGCCGATCGCCTATTGTGGGCAACAAGAGGAATCAAAAACTCCAGTGGAATGCCGCCAAACACTTCTGCCAGTGGGGGGATGTGAGTTGAGTGTATCTAACACGATCCACAATAGGGACAGTTTATGTTTTCAGTATTTCTAACTGCGTTTGTGTGCTTTTTCCACTCAGGCGATCGGCACAAGGCTCAGCGAACTCTGCCACTCTGACAGCGAGAGCCCCGCCAACATCCTGGGCTACATTTACGACGACGAGACCAAACGAAGGATGAGGAAGGAAGACGATGAAGAGGACTATTTGGACGACAGTGAGCCAAATAATACAGTTTCCCCCCGCCCACCATTTTTGGAACAGTCTCACATGAGGTATTTTTAATTCTAATTTCTAATTTTCACCCCAAAGATACAGTCAACCCTACGAAATGCGGTTGCCCTTTTGCTCTGAAGATGGCCGCCTGCCAGCTGTTGTTGGAAATCACCACTTTCCTGCGGGAGACCTTTCCTTGCCTACCGCGACCGCGCACGGAACCGCTCGTGGTGAGTGGCGACATTTTAAAAGATACATCCGCCGGACGCAGCCTCCGCGTCCTTGTTCAGACGACTTTCCTGGAAATGTGTGCATATGATTTTGACGATTCCCGCGTGCTGGCCGCAGGATCTGGACAGCTGCCGCCTGCGCCTGGATCCAGAGCTCGGTCGCCATCGCTACGAGAGGAAGATCAGCTTCGCCGGCATCCTCGACGACGAGGACGGGCACGATTCGCTCAACAGCAGCAGTCACACTCTGAAGTCCGACACCACCTGCGACGACAAGAAGACCCAGGAGGCCCAGGGTGAAACACCGGGACTGTGATGCTTGGTGAATTACTCACAGATTACCGGCAGTTATTCACGTGACTCTTCTCGTCTCCAGCTCCCATCCGGAAGATTCGTATCGGAGGATCCCGGTTGCTTCAGATCAAAGGGGCCCGCAGTTTCCGGGTGAAGAAGGGTGGCTCGCTGTCATCGATACGCCGGGCCGGGAGCCTCAAGAGTACCAAGCTTTCGCGTCAGGACTCGGAGTCTGAGAATGAGGAGGGGCTGCTGTCACAAACACACAGCAGGGACACCGTCACCGACATCGGTAGGGAGGGAATGCTGATCTGATTTTCTTCTTGTCTCCATAGTACTCAGAATTACCTGTCAAACATTCATTATGATATTTATAACACAAAAAAGTCATATGGACAGTCAGTTTTCGGCTGCCTGGTTACACTCCACAAACAGACCCTTTGGGGAGCAGTTTGGACTTCCACCCAGGAGGCTTTGGAAAATGTGGTTCTTCACCCAATATGATCAGTTTTCAGCCACAGTTTGGACAGTTTCAGGCCAGAAAACTACTTAAATTTAGGAAAACATCATGGTTTAGGCTTAAATAGACAAACAGAACGAAACTGTCTGGAACAAAGCATTTTAGGGAAAATTCTCCCATGTGGCTGGGTGCAAGTCACAGTTTGGACAGTTTCAGGCCATAAATTCACTTCATTTGAGTAAAACATCATGGTTTAGGCTTAAATAGACAATGTTGCACATGGTTCAAAATGTTTAGGAAATTCGACTGGCTGTCTGGAACGAAGCATTTTCGGGAAAAGTCTCCCATGTGGCTGGGTGCAAGTAGCATTGTTTGCTCGGGACACCTGCATTCTTGGCATCTGCCGAAATGACATGACAAAGTAATTTTAAAAACATAAAAAGGTCCTTACTTTAACACACTATCATGCTGTAAAGATTTGCTAACAGTTGCCATTCAAATTTTTCGAACTATAACACTATCCTTTTACGACGTTACCGCAAAGATAAACAGGCGCCGCCGCCATTCAGCCTCAAACAGACCCAGACGTCTTTGCAGCGACGCGATTAGCGTGTCGTCATCCCCTGAACTCAACGCTATTCGCAACCTGCTGGAACAACCAGTATGGAGACTTATACTCAGGTGTACAGACTGGCAACTAGAATACTTTTTGGTGTTGCTTCCTCTCTCAGGCAGCCCTTTCAGTACCAGCGAGCCCAGCATCGAGCCCGAGGGCCCCAGCTCAGGAGGAGCAGAGGACAACTACCATCGCAACATGTCCTGGCTCCATGTACGTCCACCGGTGTCCGCGCTCGCCACATCTACGCGGCGTCCGTCTGCTCCCAATCGCCCTCCCGCCTCACCCCCTCTCCCCTTTCGGCACAGATCATGATCCTGCTGTGCAACCAGCAGAGCTTCATTTGCACCCACATTGACTTCTGCCACCCGCGCTGCTACCAGCACCACAGCCGCTCCTGCGCCCGTCTGGTCCGCGCCGTCAAGCTGGTGTACGGCGAGACGGTGGACAGCCTGAGGGAGGACAGCGCCGCCTCCGGCATCATCGGCGCGCGTGCCAAGAAGAGCAAAGAGGTGCGTCACGCAAGCGGAGACGAGCACGTGTGCCATGGCAACAGACCTCGACGGGCTGTTGCCATGGGAACAGACTGGTCTCTCAAACTGAAGTGCAGGGCTTTCACTTGACTGAGCTCGCCGTTTTTGACCCTCTTGTGATTTTATTGACTTATTCGGACTGTGTCGAGTTGAAGTCCAAATTATTATGATCTCTGCCTGGACTCGGTTCGGTTTCCTGCTCGTGACGTAAATAAGGTGCGGTTTTCCTTTTTGGGGGTCTATCAAAGTCTCTGTGCCTCCAGTGTTCCGACAAGTCTTGCCTCCGGACCCCGTCCATGAAGAGGAGACCCACTGACACCAACACCGAAGGGAAGAAGGACACCGGGATGCTCAAGTACATCCGCAACCAGGTCATAGTCCCCGACTTTGTGTCCTCATGTCAAATCGATCCCCGGCAACACTTGCACACCCACCTCCTCCTCCGCAACGACGCTGCAGCTCTAACCTCCTCGGATAGAACTTTAAACAGATACATACTCCACGCGTCCCCACGTTATCGGCCGGAAAATGTTGCATATTGGTTCTTGTAGACATAAATCTGTGCATATTCTCATTCGTCCATGTCATAGTTGTCTCGAGGAAAGTTAACCAGATCAGCTGGGCCAAGTTACGCAGCTGACTCGATCATTTTTCTTGAGATTCTACCTCGACGGTCATTTCGATGAACCTTTCAAACACATTTACCGTCTCTTGCGCTCCTGCAGGTGATGAGCTTGTCGCCGGCTCCTCTCTCGCTGCTGATCAAGGCAGCTCCCATCCTCACCGACGACATGTACGGCGACGTCCAGCCCGCAGCCTGGGAGCTCCTGCTCAGCGTGGACGAGCATATGGCGGCAGCTGCCGGTGAGTCGGGTCACTTCACCCGGCTGTTGTGCCCTTGTAGAAATATGTAAAATATTTAGATGTTTCAACATAACCATATTTTTTTTTCCTGTGGTTTCCGGCTTTCCTCTCCTCATGAATCATTCTCTTTCCTGCCCTTTCCACGTGTCCTTTCCTCCCTGCCGCGCTCCACTCACGTCTCTCCTCATTCCTCCTTCCATCCCCTCCAGCTGCCATGTTCCTCCTGTGTGCCGTAAAGGTCCCCGACGCGGTGACCGAAATGATGATGGCGGAGTTCCAGCACCAGGAGGCCTGCCAGCGCATCAACTCCATCCTGAAATTTTACACCCTCTGGCGTTTCCGCTACCAGGTGTGGCCTCGCATGGAGGAAGGAGCCCAGCAGATCTTTAAAGTACGGAATAATATCTGACATAGATTCCCAGATGACGATATGTTTTGCAATGGATTATTACCCACAAAAGCATGGATGCTCATCATCGTCTTTTGTCTCAGATTCCTCCACCCAGCATCAACTTCACCCTGCCGTCTCCTATACTGGGCATGCCCTGCGTCCCCATATTTGACCCACCCTGGGTGCCCCAGAACACTGGCAGCGTCCAGGACCCGATCAATGAAGACCAGTCTGTAAGTCTCCTCCATGTTCGCATGGCTCCAGTCACAGTTGCAACCATAGATCTATTTTATTTTACTTCTTTTTTTTTTTTTTGGTTTTTAAATATTTAGCATCAATATTAGCAGCAGTAACAACAGATGTGCATTTTTTTTTTTAATCCCCCCACCAAGTCATCTGCAATTAAATGTGAATCATGCTGACGTTTCAATCCATCTCCGGAGGTGGCGTCACACCGGAGTTGGGTCGTAAGGTTGCAGGAATGCAAATTTGGTTCTGTGCGCTGAAAAATCAAATCAGCAGGTCTAGAATGAGGTGGGCAGCATTCACGTGAGGCGAGATCGGCCTTCGCACAGTTACGGCCATATGTTGCACTTTGAAACTCACTCTGGATGATGCTCAACAACTAATTAAAGGCAGATCCGCCGCGCTCTCGACCGCTGTGAAAGACATCTGTTACTGCCTTAATTCTAAAAAAAAAAAAAATCTGCAAGAATGCACAAACACAGCATACATTTTCTGAGTTAAAATTGCCCTTTAACCCAGAATCATTTGTGTTTCCCTTTATTTTTCATTCTCTTTTGTTGAAGAGCATGATTATCAAAACATGTTTTTTATAGATTTTTGATGACCTTCGAGCACATGTTCTATAATTTATCTATTTATCGACTGTCTTTGTTTTTAGTACCCCGCATTAATTCAGTCAGTCCATACCATAGTAAGTTGGTATTTCTGTCCAGATGTTTGTGCTGATGCATCTTGTTACCTCCGATCATTCAATGACAGGAGAGACATTTTTTTTCTAGTGTTTTTAGTCGATTGGGGGCTTATAGTTTCCATCATGGATCAGAAGCTGGGGGAGGATCATTTAGTTGCATCTTGATCAGCAGTACACACCACACTCTAGCTCCTGACCTCAGAACAACACAATAACAGCATGCATCGGACGTTCAGACATTTCGTGTGTGTCGTGCTGTTTATGCATGGTCATTGGATGAAAATGACTTTGCCGTGTATGTTTCCCATATCACGCCTACATGATTGTGTATGTGTATGAGCACTCGTGCGAATGTTGTGAGGCATTTACTGTACACGAGATACAGTAAATTCTCCAAATTCCAGTCCAAAAATGCATTTATCTGTGTCACAATTCGCCGTGATTCGAACCCTACTCAACACTTGCTCAAGGTGAACATGCGCAAGGTGGCATTCGAGCATGAGCATAAACGTGCTGGAGGAGAGTTACTGTATTAAAGTGTTGTCCGGGCCATATTTTTTTTTCTTTCTTTACGTCACAAAATTGCTCCTCAGTTGTAACTTGAACCCTAGAATAGCTGTGCACATGTGGACGATGTCAAGTGTCAGTCGTGTGTTGACGTGCGCTTTCCCCTCGTTCTAATTCGGCGCCCCGTTTCCGTGCCACCCCTCACCCCTTCCAGAAATCCTTCTCTGCTCGGGCGGTGTCGCGCTCCCACCAGCGGGCCGAGCACATCCTGAAGAACCTGCAGCAGGAGGAGGAGAAACGGCGTCTGGGCCGCGAGGCCAGCATCATCACCGCCATCCCCGTGGCGCAGGAGGCCTGCTACGAGCCCACCTGCAGCCCTCCGCCCGAGCAGGAGGAGGAAGGTGGGGCCACGCGATCCTCCGCGCATGTGTGACTCCGCGCGTGCGGAACTCTTTGTCCCCTGACGGCGTGCTGTGTTGTCCCGTATCTCCGCTGGCCGTGCGACATTGATCCTGCCAGCAGAAGAAGTGGTGAACCTGGCGTCCCGCCGTCTGTCCGTCAGCCCGTCGTGCGCCTCCAGCAACTCGCACAGGAACTACTCGTTCCGCCGCGGCTCTGTGTGGTCCGTCCGCTCGTTGGCCAGTGCTGAAGGTATGGCTGATAAATAAATAAAAATTAGTTGTTTTTTTTAAATATATGAAAACTTTGCCTTCACTGAAATACCTTGGCAAGTATGTATTTAATAAAGACTTTTTTTTTAGCAGTCATTCACATTACTCTTGCTCTAAGATTTTCACTTTTCAGGTAAAATCAGAATCAGAAAGCTCTTTATTGTCAACATAGCGACGTACAACAAAATGAGGAGTTGCATGTCTCCTTGAATAAGATATACGCTTGAAAATCTAGAAATACAGAAATAGAAAAAACGCAAACTTCTAAAATTGATTTGGTTTATGTAAATTTTTCAAAATTCTTCACATTGTTTTACAGATAGTGAATCAAAAAGAGATGAATAGACGACTACGACAAACTGTTGTTTACTCTGTGCAAAAACTGGTCGACGGTCTGCAGCCCGGGGGGGGTGTGTGTGTGTTTGCCGGTTGCATCTGGTTGTTTGGTCTCTTGGGGTGTGTGTGTGTGTTTGGGCATGTTGTCATTACTCAGTTCTTCATATACCACCACATCTACTGGATGGACAGTCATACAATTCAGTACCATTCATGGTTCCCAGAAGGTGAAGCCTTACACTTTAAATGATATCAAGATGTTTCCTCTGGAGCCACCAAGGGGACATTTGTTGTTCTGAGTGAAATATTTGAATAACCAAAATACACTGAACTGCATTTTCTTCATGCTAGTTTTGCTTAAGAGCTAACAGACAGTGATCAACAGTCAGCCAGGAACTCAGCTCCGCTCTACTTTGCCTTGGTTACGCTTTGTATGCTCTTTGCCAGATGAAGAGAACACAACGGAACACACTCCCACTCACCACATGCTGCAGCCTCCCCAAGCTGTGTTCCCAGCATGCATTTGCGCCGCCGTCCTTCCCATCGTGCACCTCATGGAGGACGGGGAAGTTCGGGAGGACGGCGTAGCCGGTGAGCGCTGTTGTACCATGAGTCACATTGCACAAAAAGCAATCAGGCCTACAAATGTTCTGTAGGTGAGATGTTCTATTTATAGGATTAATTATAGGATTAATTATTTTCTTCAATGTTTCTCAAGTGAGCGCTGTTGCCCAGCAAATTTTGTGGAACTGCCTAATTGAAGATCCTGCTCTAGTGCTGCGCCACTTCCTGGAAAAGCTAACAGTGAGCAACCGGCAGGTAGGAGAACATCTGCAGACCGAATGTCAGTGAGGACGGGAGGAAAACTGCTGGGGGAGGAGAAGATAAAAGTCAAATGTACCGCTTGTGTTGTCAGGATGAGCTGATGTACATGCTGAGGAAGCTCCTGCTCAACATCGGAGATCTTCCGGCTCAGACCTCTCACATCCTCTTCAACTACCTGGTGAGGACACAGCTGTTTGTCCGTTATTTCATTTCCCCTCCCTATCATCCATCCTTCTCCTGAATCTCTCCCTCACAGGTGGGTCTGATCATGTACTTTGTGCGGACGCCGTGCGAGTGGGGGATGGACGCCATCTCGGCCACGCTCACCTTCCTGTGGGAGGTGGTCGGCTACGTGGAGGGGCTCTTCTTCAAGGACCTCAAGCAGACCATGAAGAAGGAGCAGTGCGAGGTCAAGCTGCTGGTCACCGCGTCCATGCCAGGTGAGCCGCGACGCTGGAAGAGCGGTGCAGGTCACGCCGCCATCTCGCCCCGCCCCGCACTGGTACATTTCCTCGTGCATCGTTGTTGCAGGGACGAAGACGCTGGTGGTGCACGGGCAGAACGAGTGCGACATCCCGACTCAGCTCCCAGTCCATGAAGATACCCAGTTTGAGGCCCTGCTGAAGGTAAGAAAACGTGACCAAAGTCTGTCTGGGAAGTCTCACTAGTCAGCAGCCATTTTGAGTAAAATAGAATACACAACTTTGGTGACTTTGACCCCAAAAAAGGTTTGAAACCATCTTCTTTCATCGTAAACAATCAGGAGTCAGGAAACACTGCATTTTTGTGATACAGTGATACCATGAGGCGCCTAAGAGTCTTTCACGGTTGCCATGGATCTTCATTATTCCGCATGACAATGAGCTCATCATTCATGTCACCGCGCTAAACGTCTGTCGTGTTCATCCTTCCCATCAGGAATGCTTGGAGTTCTTCAATATTCCGGAGGCCAGATCGGCACACTACTTCCTCATGGACAAACGGTGGAACCTCATCCATTATTCCAAAGTAAAGCAACGACAGCAGCTTTATTTTCAAGATGCCATTTGAACGCAAACAGAATTCATCCTCATATATTTAAATAGTTATCCTTTTTGTTCTTTTAATTTCTAATCAGTTGAGGGATTAACTTCTTCATCCCCCGGCCCAAAATGCTGAAGTTTTAATTTCCACCACTTGCTAGTCCAGATTCATTTGATGAAAACTCTGTCGTATGATTTTGTTCTCATTTGTTTAACTTTTTGTTTTTATTAGCATTTTTTGCGACCGATATCAGTTTAAAATGGGAAATGTCTGCCGTTTGCTGACATGCCAAACAGTACACAGATTTTTTTGATAATGCAACATTAGTCAGATGGCTTGTTTCTTAAGATAATTAGAGTAATCTTTACACTGTTAAAATAATTAAGCAGTTACATTGTCAACCAATCCCAGGAATTAACAGTGAGGGGGGGAAAAAAAAAATCGGCAAAAATAAAAATCCAGACTATATCTTCAATATCAGACAGTAACTGAACATCTGGATGAAAAAAAACAAAACCAAAAACAGAATTAGGTTAACATCAGCGTGGTGACACCATTTCAAAATCAGCCTCCAAGCAATCTTTTCTTCATTAGATGGTCTTCAAAAAAAAAAAAACTTTTCATGTCGGCAAACACCCGGGCCGAACCAGATATGTCTGTGAAATGTGCCCACGTATTGGTCAGGTTTATATGTTTAGACTTAAAGTTAATGTCCAGAGTTAGCTTGTCTAAGCGGTTATCTTTGGCAAGTGATTTGGGGTTTTGGGCCCCATTGAAACACATATTGGGCCCCATCAACCAATATATTCTGGGGACCATTGTCAGTTCAGGGCCCTTTGAATCATCCCCCCTTAACAGCAGCCCTGTTTGGCGTACCACTTTGACACATGTTCGATTGTACCTCTTGATAAAAGCCAGGCTTGCTCGTCCTCGTTATGAGGCCACGTTTGAACATTTTGTGTTTAATCATATGCAACGTTGCTCTTGTAGACATACGTCCGGGACATCTACCCTTTCCGAAGGTCCGTCTCTCCGCAGCTCAACCTCGTCCACATGCTGCCAGATAAAGGACAGGAGCTCATCCAGAAGCAGGTTTGGAAGACTGAAAAAAAATCCAAAGGCGAGAGACGGTAAAAGCGAGGTGTCTAGTCCAATCGCATCGTCCTCCTCTTCCAGGTGTTCTCCCGTAAACTAGAGGAAGTTGGCCGGGTGCTCTTCCTCATCTCCCTCACCCAGCACATGCCGGCCGTGCACAAGCAATCCCATGTTTCCTTGCTTCAGGAGGACCTGCTCCGCCTCCCGTCCTTCCCAAGAACCGCCATCGATGCCGAGTTCTCCCTGTTCAATGAGCCACAAGGTTCTCCAGACCCCGCGCCTGAACATCACTGCTGTTTGGATCCTTTCTGTGCACTTTTGAAAAAAAAACAAAAACAAAAAACATGTTGAGTAAGAAATTCTTTCTCCCGTCAGGTAAGGAGCTGTTTGGTTTAGACACCCTCCACAAGGTGCTGTGGATCAAGCTGCTGGAGGAAATGTTTCTGGGCATGCCCAGCGAGTACCCGTGGGGCGACGAGATGATGCTGTTCCTCAACGTCTTCAACGGGGCGCTGCTGCTGCACCCGGAGGACAGCGCCCTCCTCAGGCAGTACACGGCGACCGCCATCAACACCGCCGTGCACTTCAACCATCTCTTCTCCCTGAGCGGTTATCAGTGGATCCTGCCGACCATGCTGCAGGTACGGGCGCGCCACATACTAGCACGAGCTAATCGGGGGTGCGGAGGTTTCCCCTGGGACTGTAGATGGGTTGGAATCAGCTGTCTGCGTTGCAGGTGTATGCGGACTACGAGAGCAACCCCCTGCTGAGGCAGGGCATCGAGTTCTGCTGTCGGCAGTTCTACATCCTCCATCGCAAGCCCTTCATCCTGCAGCTGTTTGCCAGCGTGGCGCCGCTGCTGGAGTTCACCGTAAGAGCCGCCGCGTCCGTGCACGCGTGTTTTCCCGCTTGCCCCGCCAGCCGTGAGATTTGGCTCAACCCGTCTTGTCTCTGAACCCAGACCAGCACCAGTACGGGCCTGTCGAAAGGGGTGTCGGCCCAGTGCCTGTTTGACCTGCTGGTCTCTCTGGAGAGTGAGAGCCAGGACGCCCTGGACGCTCTGGAGCTGGTCAAGGCGGAGAAGCCTCTACGCTCTCTAGGTAAACTGCCAATCACCGTCTTTAAAAAAAGATTAAGAAAAAAGGCAGGGAGGGGTTTGATGTCAGTCATGTGAGAATCTTTGTTTACTTCCCCTCATCATCATTTATGGAGCAGGAGAGATTTTTCAACTTTCCAGCTGTCTTTGAGTGAATCACGCTTCTTTCCGGAAAAACTGCCAAATACAAGGTTCCAAAAATTAACACTTGTAGCCACTTGAAAAAGTGTAAATGGATTATTTCCCTTTTTTTTCTAATATAGATCGGCTTTTGTCTACTTTTTTAAATTATTTATGACATTATAACTGCCAAGGAACTTGAAGTTCAGAGGATTAAATAAAGACGGCATTGAGAGTAGGGGGAGGTCAGAGTTCACGCCTAGTCCAGCATGGGGGAGCACATCTAGACAGACTCCTCCCCCACTCTGCCTTCCCCGCCCCCTTGTCCCAGGAGGCAGAAATCCAGGAAGAGGAAGTGTATGTAAGAGGTGGGCGTGGCCTACTGGAGTCTCTCTAACCATGCGGCCATCTTGAGGTGAGCTGGATTGTTTGCTTGCGAGTTCTTGGGTTTTCCCTCCGTCTCCTGTTAAATTGCCATATTGGTAGTACTGTAGCATCGGCACTGCCACTACCTGGAGCTCGTATAACCGAGCCTGGGTTTGTTGAAGGTGATGTGCTGTTTTTACTGCGCTAGCGGTAGTAGCATGTGCTAGGAGTTTGGTGTGCTGTGGTGAGGAGCAGTGACACCTGGCATCAAGGGGGCCACTCTGGGACGCCAGAGACCACCGTCAAGCCTCTTGAAGGTGTCGCAGGACCAACTAGAGGAAACGCTGATGACCCACCTGATGACCCCAGAGACATGCTAGCTATCGCTGCTCCCTGGTCTGCTAAGCTAGGCGGTGCCATGAGCTCTCTTCACCGGGTGCAGATCCTGTATCAGAGCACAAGATTCTTATTTTTGCTATAAACTTGCATCCAATGGGCCTCGAGATATCTGCTATTACTACCTGATACTGTCAGTGTACCTCAGTTGCGCAGACAAAAGCTCATTGATTGATGCTCTGTTCTGTTGCAGATTTCTGTTACGGCAATGAGGACTTGGCCTTTTCCATCAGTGAGGCCATCAAGCTGTGTGTCACCGTGGTTGCTTACGCCCCTGAATCATTCAGAAGGTACGGAGACTCCATCTCTCCACCTGCTTCCTGCATCTCCAGCTTTACCGCAGCGCCTTCTCCTACTGTCTGTCTCTCTCTCTTCCAGTCTCCAGATGCTGATGGTGCTGGAGGCCCTGGTCCCTTGCTACCTCCAGAAGCTGAAGAGCAACACGGTAACAATGGAGTCGGCGTCGGCGGCCAGAGACGAGATCGCCGCCATCGCCGCTCTGGCCACGTCCCTGCAGGCGCTCCTCTACAGCTCGGAAGCCCTGACAAGGTCTGACTCTCGCCACGATGTGGATTGTTTTTTTAGTGTTTTTTTCTGAAGTAGCTGAACATAATGAAACTCCACCCTCCCCCACAGGCCCATGACGGCGCCGCAGATGTCCCGCTGTGACCAGGGCCATAAAGGAGGCACCGCCGCCAACCACGCCATGTCAGGAGGGGTCAACACCAGGTCAGAGCGATCATCACTTCAGGAGATCGAGTCCAAGTTAGGGCGATAAAAATGGGCCGTAATCAAGGCCTCACTTCATTCATGATCAAATGATACAATAGTACAGGCGCTGTGTGTGCAGGGATAACCTCCACCTGCTGGAGGAGGGCCAGGGCATGCCGAGGGAGGAGCTGGATGAGCGGATCGCGCGGGAGGAGTTTCGCCGGCCGCGCGAGTCCCTGCTGAACATCTGCACCGAATTCTACAAGCACTGCGGCCCGCGACTCAAAATCCTGCAAAACGTGGCGGGTGAGCCGCGGGTCACGGCGCTGGAGCTGCTGGACATCAAGTCCCACATGAGGTGATGAGATTCATTCCTCTTAGTAAACATCAGATGTGCCGCTCCTCGTCCAGGAAGTTGCGCAAGAGGCTGCGTGACTCATTCATCCAATGGAAATATATTTTTGCATATTTTTTAGCTTTCCTTATTGCAACACCACTAAGTGGCACTGAAGGTGTTTCAAAGTGTGTGTGTGTGTGTTTTTCCAGGCTGGCAGAGATCGCCCACGCACTGCTGAAGCTGGCGCCGTACGACACCCTGACCATGGAGAGCCGGGGCCTGCGGCGTTACATCATGGAGATGCTGCCCATCACCGATTGGTCGTCCGAGGCCATCCGACCCGCCCTCATTCTCATCCTCAAGAGGCTGGACCGCATGTTCAACAAAATCCACAAGATGCCTACGCTCAGGTGCGCTCGCCCACAGGCATTGTGCACCAGGTCTGTTGAATACAATCCCACTTCTTTCTCTGTGAGTGTATCGTGGTGTGCCGGTGCCGTGGTGTGTACGGTAGATAGACGGCTTCTTGGCACTGTCCTCTGTAGCGCTGCCTTCGTGGGTGATGTACCGTAAGTGCTGTCGTGGTGTGCTTTTGTGCAGGCCCATGTGTGTGGTGTGTGTGTGAGAGAGAATGAGAGAGAGAGAAAGTGGAGTTACATGGGAGGTGTGTGCTGATGATGGAGCACTGGCAATGTTTCCGCTCAACCAGCAGGGTCCAGTCTTGTGCCATGGAACATAATGCAGATTATTGTGTCAGATGGGTCACAGATTGCAGGAGGTGAGCAGACCGTATTGCAGTTTTTACGGAGATTATTGGACTGCAACGCACCGCCGTGTTCCCCTTCAACTCGGATTTTGCGTGAAATCAAAGGACAAAAAGCTCACCAAACATAACATACAAAATTATGACCACAGACGATGCTCATAATATTCTAATTTTTCTCATAAATTAAACCTTTATATCTAAATATCATGACATTTCTCTGGTAAAATTCCAGTATTAAACTCTCATAGTATCATGACACTTCTCTCATGTGATTAAAATGCTCTTGTAAAATTACAACTTTATTTCATAATTTTTACCTTGTAAAATTACATTTTCTTTCTTTTGTGTAGTTGCAGTATTCTTGTAAAATTTCAACAGTCTCATATTATCATGACTTGTCTCTGGTGGAATTACATTATTCTCGTTATTGTGCAACTTTATCTCAGATTATTGTGAGTTTCTCATGCAAAATTACTTTATTTCATAACATCCTGTTGCTTGTTGAAATTCTGTTACATCATTGCGATAGAATCATGACTTCAGTGATTTTTGAAATTACATTTTTCTTTTAAAATTCTTTTTCATGATATTGATATTTTAATTTTCCATTGTTTTGAATCCGCCACCATCTAATCCAGTTATTATGGATTGATGCATGACTTTTTTTCTTGTTTTTTGCTTTATGTGGCTGAACAATTTTAAGGTCTAGTCGCACCTAAATCTTGATTCAGATCCAGATGGCAACACCCGAGTTTATCCTGAAAAAGTAAATCGGAGCAAACCTGCCGTCTTCCATGACCTGAGACCAGGCGCCGATGGCTCAGAGGGAACTTTGGTCACATGGTTGTGCTACTCACCAGAGTCTGTTGCCTCGGTGTTTAGTTGGCTATGTTTGTGAGCTTTGCAGTATTTGTCGTCAATATGGCTTTTTTATTACAGTCACAAAGCTTTTTCGGTGGGAAAGTGTGACAAGAGGTATGATCCCGTTTCGGTTCCGATTTAAAATTCATTCTATTTCGAGCTCATGCCACATCCGAGTCACTTCATGGGAAGCTGCTGAAAAAGAAATACGACGAGAGGCTTTGTCCTCTTCCTTGCTCGACACGAATGTGGCATTTGTGAATCGGCGACCGCACGCTTTTGCGTGTGTTTCTGACTGACATATTCTGTGTGTGTGTGTGTGTTTGTGTGTGTGTATGGATTGGTCCCTGGTCCTTGCGTGTTCTCCAGGAGACAGGTGGAGTGGGAGGCAGCCAGCAGCCTGATCGAGGGCATCTGCCTGACGCTGCAGCGACAGCCAATCATCTCTTTCCTCCCGCACCTTCGCTCGCTTATCAACGTCTGCGTCAACCTGGTATGAAAACACACAAGGAAACGCTCATGTCCTCATTATTTTTTTCATCTCAATATTGCTGACTGTTTGGGGTTTTCAGGTGATGGGTGTGGTGGGTCCCTCCAGCGTGGCGGACGGGCTTCCTCTGCTCCACCTCAGCCCATACCTCTCCCCCCCGCTGCCCTTCAGCACAGCAGTGGTCCGGCTGGTTGCCTTACAAATCCAGGTATAAGGCTCTCTGATGGCGAAAGAATTTTCTGCTAAATTACACATAAATAAGTGTAATGCTAAAGCACTCATAGACAAAATATGGCCAGCGGGCCAAAATTGGCCGGTGGACGATGTCGGTCCATCCCACAATGTCCTGCACAACCGACCTGCACAAAGGGTGAATAGTTAAAGTGGTATGCCACTTGATTCCAACAGATGGTGCTGACATTTAGTTTTTGAGTAAGAGCTTCCAAATCACTCTTGCTCAAGCTACACATTAGCTTCATTTTCATTCAACAGGTCAACGGCCTTGACGTGATGCAGGAATCGTTTCATTATAACTTCAAAATTCACTTAATTGACACATGCAGCAGAAAAAAAGGCGCGTTTATGAAACTGATGTAGCTCGACATTACCCAGCGCGATATGTTTCATGTTTGAACGTGGCCCCTTCTCCTCCAAGTCCAAACGGCCATCCAAAGAAAACTGTCGCCCGCCCTTGAACCGAACGATCCCTTGTGTTGTTCCAGGCTTTGAAGGATGACTTCCCGCTCAGCCATGTGATCTCGCCTTTCACCAATCAGGAGAGGCGAGAGGGGATGCTGCTCAACCTGCTCATTCCCTTTGTGCTCACCGTGGGGTCTGGAAGCAAAGGTAAAAGCAGGACAGGCGGTGCAGTCTTGAAGCGGCTCCAAGCGGTCGTACTCAAGGTGGCTACGCCTAAATAATAAAGCTCAGAGTGATTTGGGTTCACAGTCATCACCATATCATTTTTGAAAAAAATTCCAAATGAAAACGTTCATTTTAAGTACTTTCCAAAGTGCTTGTAAAAGAACCTTTCCCTCATGCCTGCATCCATGCACGTGTCCTTGCAGACAGCCCCCATTTGGAGCAGCCGGAGATCTTCCTGCTCCTGCAGACGGTCATCAACATCCTCCTGCCTCCGCGAATCATCTCCACCTCTCGCACCAAGAACTTCATGCTGGACGCTTCGCCAGCCCACTGCTCCACCCCAGGAGACACTGGGAAAGACTTGCGCCGGGAGGGTTTAGCCGAGTCCACCAGCCAGGCAGCATATCTGGGTATTTAGGAGCCGACGTAAAAGGTCTCGCCTGCTTTCTTTCTAAATCTCACCCTCCCTCTCTTGCGTCCGCAGCTCTGAAGGTGGTGTTGGTTTGCTTCGAGCGCTCGCTGGGGAACCAGTGGTACCGGCTGAGCCTGCAGGTGAAAGAGATGGCTCTCAGGAAAGTGGGTGGTTTGGCTTTCTGGGACTTCATCGACTTCATTGTCCGGACCCGCATCCCGATTTTCGTCTTGCTGAGACCCTTCATCCAGTGCAAGGTTGAGATCCAGTCACTCCAGTTTTGTTGGTGCTGTTCTGTCTCGTCTTCCCTCCACTTTCTTTGACTTTATTGGTCCACATGTGTGTCCATATGTCCATCCAGTTGTTGACACAGCCAGCGGACTCCCAGGAGGAGATCACGGCCCGCCACCACATCGCCGACCAGCTGGAGAGGCGCTTCATCCCGCGACCCCTCTGCAAGAGCTCTCTGTTTGCGGAGTTCAACAACGAGCTCAAGATCCTGAAGGAGGCCGTGCACAGCGGCTCGGGTCAGACCCTCCACTGGACTGCTTTATGTACACATTTGGGGAAAGCGATGTATTTATTTAAGTGGACCTGACCCCACTTTAACTCCACAGCTTACCAGGGCAAAACGTCCATCAGCACGGTGGGCACCTCCACATCGGCGTATCGCCTCAGTTTGGCCACCATGTCGCGCTCCAACACCGGCACCGGGACAGTCTGGGAGCAGGACAGCCAGCCGTCACGCCAGCCTTCCCAGGACACCCTCAGCCGCACGGATGAAGACGAGGAAGAAAGTCAGAGACGCGGTCATCTCAAGTCCCGTGTCCTTTAAATCCCCAGCAGCGGGGTGCACGGAGCTCGCGTCACACCCCTTTGCTCTCTCTTCCCAGACGACTCTTTGAGCATCCCGAGCGTGGTGAGCGAGCACGAGGCTTTCCTCCCCAGAGTCATATCCCAGCGCCGCTTCTCCAGCCACGCCACCGGCTCGGCCGCCTCTCAGCCCGAAGCTCCGCGCACCACGATGCTGCCGAGCCACAGGTAACCGTCGCTCACGCAGACGCTGGCATGCGCGCGAATGAACACTGCGAGCGAGCAAAGACCTACCCCCACCGTAACTGTGTTAAAGATGTCCCACTCAGGTGAGTAGGTAAGCCACCCCAGGAAGATCTCAACTATTGCTGCAACTAATAATTACTTTCAGTGCCAATTCACCTGCGAGTAATAATCTTGTTTAATTCGTTAGTCTGTAACTCGGCGAAGAAATGCCAGAGAGAAGTCTGTCTCTATGAAAGTCAAAAAGGGCATCCTCAGATGTCTCATTTTGGCCACAAACCAAAGTTTCAGTTGACTCTAAAGGAGAGACGCTGCTCCGTCGATCCAGTTCGATTATCAAATTACTTTGTGATTAAACAATTGATCGCTGCGACTCTACATGTGGTGCACTCACACATAAGCGAACGCGACATAGTAAGTCCCAACCGTCACAAAGGTCATCCCAAGGGAAGAACCCCACGCTTGGCAAAACCACCTTTTGATGAAAATGAAAAATTTGGGGCATGCTCTTCAATCTTGAGGCAAAAAAAAGTGAACTTTTTGCATCTGAAAGGAAAAATTCACCACTTGTGCACGTTCAATTTGCCTCTGATGGCAAACTCCCAAATTCTTCTGAACCTTCATGGGGGTGGGCAACGGTGTGCTCCCTCTCCCCTCGACTTCCCAGATGTGGAGTATCAAAATCCCAGCTGAGGAATTTAATCCTGACGACCATCAACACAGATTGGGCCTGCACATAAAAAGTGGTGATTTTTCCCTTAATTGATTTGCAGGCAACAGGGGATTTATTTATTTATTTTTATTTGTCTGATTTATGTTGTATTCCTGTCAAACGAGACCAGCTCCGTCCTCAGAAATATCCATGTTCTAGCGCATCCGATAAGGATTCACATCTCGGCTTGTTTATATATGTTTTGAAAAGGGATCAGCCAGTCATACCACAACCACGGTCATATATTTGTGTATCTCACTATGTTTTTGATTGAGCAGCAAATGGCCACGTAGCTCAGACTCTGGGTAGTTCTATCTGGGTAAGAGAAGCTCCAGTCTTGGCTCGTCCGGCCTCGCCTTCCTCGGAAGGAAGCGACTCACGGGGTCTCGGGGGGTGACGAAGGATCTCGGCACAACTCCCTAAACTCCCCTTCTTCCCCCTCCGCCCCCCTTTTCACAGTGAACCCAATGTGCTAGATGAGTCCCAGGGCCTTCTGCAGGAGGGTAACCTCTCTAGGTACAGTGGCCCTCTTTCTGTATGTGTCCCATTGGTGCGTTGCATCTGTCCGCCAGTGGGAGGGGCATCGCCTCAGGATGGCCTCCTCTTTTGGCTGCCTCTCCGTTGATCACTCATCTACATCCAATCAAGTCGCCTTGGCCCACCACACCTCCCCCTCCTCCCACTTACCTGTCTCTCTCTCTGTGTGTGGGTCCAGTGTGCCTTGTCTCTTTCCCCACCCCCGCCACCTGACCCCCCTCTCCCCGTCTTCCCTTTTGAGCTCCACACTGACCCTCATCTTCTCAGCTCATCTGCTGCGCTATCCTAACCAGGCTTGGGCGCCCTTCTAAAAAAAATGAAATCGAGGGTTCCCCATCAGCCCCGGCGGGGCCAGGGAGCTCTGCCTCTGTTCCTTCTCTGTGAGCTGTGGGTCTTTACAGCCTTCACCAATGTCAGCCTCTGTCCCATTGGTGCCATGGTGTTCCACCTTGTTTACATGTCTATCAGGCTTCTCGTTGATCAAATTGGGCGTCCTCCTCTGGATACCAATCTGTAGGGGCAAGGAGGAACTGGGATGGCAACCTTCTCGCAAGGACACCTTAGACACACCTGTCTGGTTTTTGCTTTTGAAATCTGATCGAGCCCTATTTCACTATTGGATGACAAAACTGATTGATCAGTGCCACATTTTTAAAAGCAGCCCAGGGCAATTGCAAGGAGGAAAAAAAAGGGTTTAAAAGGTTTGCAGATCCTTGCCCCGGTTTCTTTTGGCGTTGCTACTCCAGCACCTACTATCCCCTGTTGTGTTTTCAGTGTATGAATCATGGCAGCACCGTTCCTGCTCTGTGATTGGTTGTCTTGTAAACATAATGTGCGTGTTGTGCAGTGAGTGAGTAGAGTAGCAGCAACATCTTTGGTGTGGCCGGAATTGGAAAGCGAGCACGGCTGCTGGGGGTGCGGTGGATTTTTTTTTTTTTTTTTTTGGGAGGGTTTCTTTGAGGTGATGTATTTCTCTGCTGTTTGTGTGGGTGTGTGTGTGTGTGCGTGTGTGCGTGCGTATGGGTTTATGGTTGCTTGTGTACGTCTGCCTGAATCGACTGCATCAGGGTCGCGAGTGTGCAGAGCGAACCGGGTCAGCAGAACCTCCTGATCCAGCCTCCGTTGGGAAGAAAGCGAGGCCTCAGACAAGTATGGACATCGACCCTCCACAGATACGCTTTCCTGCCAAACAACCTGACATTATGTTTCGCTTTGCAAATCCAGATGATTAATCTGCACATAACACCTGAATTTTTTTTTTGCAGCTGCGACGCCCCCTGCTGTCCATTCCGAAGAATGAACCACGCGGCCGATCGGGAGCGCGACTCTCCACAACTCGCCGGAGCATCCAGCCCAAGAACAAACCACTGGGTAACGGCACGTGTGCCTTCAGCTGTGTGTGTCCGGATTCATCCGTGTGTGTGTGAGACCTGTGGTGGTGTTGTTTTTTTCATCTTAAAGGCAAAAATAATTCACCGAGACAAAACTAATGGCCGCACTTACCCCTGCACTTCAGATCACGCACACAACCAACCAAATCCCAACACACGACACACAAGTAATGACGTCAGTGCGCCGACGTCTGACCCCGCCCCCCTGCCCCCCGCCACCGCCTCCCAATCACAGCCTCTGTCTTTGTTCTAATGCTGTTTGTTGAACCACCACTGACTCTTCTCACTCTGTTCTGTCTCATGCCCTATGTTTCGAAATAAAGAAACTTTGTTGGACTGTGAAGGTGAGATACGACCCTTAACCCCCCCCCCCCCCCCCCCCCCCCCCCCCCCCCCCCCCCCCCCCCCCCCCCCCCCTCCCCTCCCCCCCCCCCCCCCCCGGGCCCCCCCCCTTTCCCCCCCTCCCCCCCCCCCCCCCCCCCCCCCCCCCCCCCCCCCCC
>CAAKHG010019908.1:0-11603 GCA_901007715.1 Dactylopterus volitans
CTGTTTATCTGCATCAATGTACCAGGTCCAATAAAAGGGCCTGCTTCTTTGCTTGTTTGTCTGATAAACTCCAATGGTTATAAATGTCTGACAACATCTCCCAGTTTCTGTTGGCTTCGCCGCGCTATCGTGCACTGATAGCAGGTCAACACAATAACTTTACCTCCACTCCATCTGCAGCTGCTCTCTCAGCTCTTGGACCATTTTTCTTCTAACAGTGAGGTGATAAAAACGGTCAACGCAAACGCGATAGTCTGTAAGGCAACGCGTGCATACATGTGTCTGCATCCATGAACGCCGAGAGCTGGGGGAAGTATTCGAAGCAATGGTGGAAATTGCTCACTTGATTCTGAAAATGTCTGGCATTTAATGCAAAGTACAGAATCAGACCTGAATATTTTCAGAAGCAGAGAAAAAAGGTTAAGGTGAAGCATAAATAAAGAGCTTAAAGACCTGAAGTTTAAAACAGAGGAATGTTTTAATAGCAGAAAAGGCAGGAAAAAAAAACTTTTAAAGCAAAAGCTTCAGAAAGTTCAATATAGTATGAAAAGCAGAAAATATGAAAGCATAAATGTCCTTAAAGAAACAGGCATTTTGATATTTGAATGGTTTGTATAGCTGAGAATATGCAGAGGATGACAAGAGGAACCAAAAAGGCGAATATCAATCAACTCAAAGAACCACTTTTCGACACAAATGTGTCAGGTGAACTAAGCTCTTCTGATTTTCTCTGAGTCAAAGCTTGTGGCTTTTACCCTAAGAATAACACACACTTCAACACACTTTAAAGAGCCTCCTGAGAGGCACTATTGTGTCTGAACATCTTGAGTTCAACTCAATACTCTCATTGTGAAGTGTTTTACCCTCACAATAAAATTTGTCTTGAAAAATCCTATGCAATTTATTTGTTTGTGTGTTCAAAAATGTGCACTTTTGAATTCTTCATGGAAATCCTGGTCTCATTTAACACTGAATCAGATAAGGCAGGTGGGGGCTCCTCTTGCCACCCTGTCCATGCTCTCTGCATAGATGGTCCAATTCTTCTCTGTTTCTACCAAAAATATATATGTCTAGAGGGGAATTTGGGGCCATACGAACAAGTCCCCTCTGCTACAGCCTTCTGCTAAATGATCAACTTTTTGAAGGAAATTTATTTTCCAGTTCAGCTTTTTTTAAAAAGATCTAAACTTAAGCTTTTTCTAAGAACAAAACAAAAAAGGTTTAACATTTAAAAGGATGGGCACGCTTTGATGTCAACAAATTCTCTTTTCACTTTAAAAAATAAATAAATCGTTTTTCTTAAGCTTTAGCACTAAGGACATTTATGCCTCATTGTACCTATTTCTGCAATTCAATTCTGCATTTGAACATTTTCAGATTTTCTATAGAATATGCTATTTTTACTACTACTATTCAAAATTCCCTCAATATAATCTAATAGTAATACTTATTCTTCAGATACTCATTTCTGTGACTAAGTGCAGTTTAATAACTAAAGCCACCTTCACTCTATCTCCACCTTCATCCTGACAGTTGACAACTCCATTCAGGAGCAGATAGCCTTGATAGAGAGAAATTGGGGAGGGTTTTTTTTCCCCCACTCACAGATTTTTTTTAATTTTTTTTTTTAATGGGTATTCCTATGACTGAATGGGTACTAGTTTTTAGATCTGCAAAATCTTCAGTGTTTCATGTCATTTTTTGCACTGAATTATGCAGAGTAGTATCATTCCTAACAAGACCATCCCTATTTTGGATTCCAATGTTTTGAATTTTTTTAATGAAAAAATACTAAAAGTCAGCGTTCGAGATTTTATATCTGTGACGTTACTGAAGAACTGGAGCAGAGATTTCTTCTTCTATGGCAATGAAACAGAGCAGTCATAACTGGTGGTCTGCACAGGATAAAACTGGCTGATAATTTGATGAATCATGAATGAGGTTGGATTAACAAATCAGTATCTGTTAGATCTTCAGGGACGCTCAAGGCCCTTTACTTTCACTGAGTCAGGTAATTAGCATGTTGCAATTTGATTAACTTTTAAATGTAATAATTAGGGAATAGTTAATTATGGTTTGAGGTTGTTCCCGTCTTAAGAGGACAGACATGATGAGCTGGTATTTTGAGGAGGCTGTATCAAATCTGATTGTAATACTTATTTAGTCATTCAATATTATCAAGGTAACATGACACAGCACATTTTTCTGAAAGACAATTGATACATGGTGTATTCTAGTGATATCACTGGTTGGTATCTGGGACTGTGGGTGAGATTTAATTACGTTTTCAGGCACGTTGTACTTTAAGCACACTTACATAAGCTTTGCTGAAGAGTAGTCAGCCACTGTGGCCACGAGTGACATCCCACGATGGTTGTAAATGGTAAAACAGTCACATTAGTGCAAGTAGGGAAGAGCGAAACTGACTCAGTAATCAGAGTCAATCCTTAAATCCTTCCGTAACAGAAGGATTTAACTTTGATGCTTAGACCCCCGAGGAAGTAGGTCAACATGGGAAACAGTTCGACGCAGGAGGTGGTCCATGAATGAAGGAGATTTCAAAGGCACTGGCACTGGTGGTGATGCAGAATGGAGTGAAATATGAGATGACTGCTGATTGCAGGGCTGATTGCAGGAGGTGAGACATTGGCTGACGGGAGGAGGTATGGTGGCAATCAAAGTTTGCCAGCTTACGAATAACTGGCCTGAGGACAACGTGAAACTGTGCTTGTGACTTAAAGGGAATTTGAAGGGAGAGTCTTCAATTGCAATGAACAGAAGCGTAACAACTGTGCGCGTCCAGGAAGGATATGACAAAGGTTAGTTAAGATGTAAGTTATCATAGCCTCTGGAAACTTCTGGCACCGGAATCCTGTTCCTCCATGTTCGTGGATGAGATGAAAGGTCCAAACACTTTGACATAAATTTTTCACAAATCCGTCTTTTCGGGCAGTTTTCAACACGTTGCTGAATCGATGACTCTTCAATACAGAAGATCCGATTTCTGACTGCCAAAGCTGGAAGTCGGAAGCCAAATGGCACCACCGTGGAAAGATGGCCTCGTCCGTATCCAGGACATTTTGGCTTCATTTTTGTACAGCAGGAAGAAATAAGGGTATATTGTCAAGATTTTAATGTACTGTCTACAGCCCCCTAAGTTAGTGTTGCTATAGTAGCTAATGTATCTAATGTTAGCACCACTGTTCAAACAGCACAGTCCACTTAAACGCGTTCTCAACCGGCATTGAAGTTAAGCTAACCTGTCACTTGCAATTAGACAGCGCCCTCTGTTTGATTCAAGCAATGCAGCAGTACAGACTCATTGCAATTGTTCTTTTTGAGATTACTTTGGGGCTCCTTCGTTTGAGGACTTCGTGGACCAGAGAGAGGCCATCCGCGGCCGGTTCTGGCCCTCGGGCCGTATTTTACCCATGTGTGAATCACAGGCGCAGATACAGAGATACTGGTCACGTGACTCGGCTTGCTCCCTGCGCGCGTAAACAACTGCAGGAGGTTCAAAAACGTTTTTTTTTTTTTTTACCCAATTAAAAATGATCAAGAGGAGTTGCAAGCGCAGACACAAATACAGATTTACAGATATGATTCTTCCTGTGTGTTTGTGAATTGAGATACACTTGTGCATCCTGTTTTGTTAGTTGCACATGCGAGTGACACAGTTGTCGCTCCATACTTTAAAGGCAGCAGGTGCAATGCAACGTAGGTGGAGGGGGAGGGAGGCGGAGAGGAGGGCTGAGCTGGACCCTGTATGAATGATGAGTGACCGGAGGGGAGAATTTCAGACTCCAGTAATGGACTCAATTAGATGAACTTTTGGAGAGAGCTATGCGGCAAGTAAAATGTGCAAATAGAAAGCAAACCTTGGATTTTCTCACGGAGGGAGAGACCGAGGACCGGCTGAGATCCGAAAGTCCTCCCCGTGACGTTTCACTGGCGGCTAATGAACGTTTGCGTGAGCGGGCCGTCGTAGTGGCGGCGGGGAGACGGGGAGGGGGAGGGAAGATAAACGAGCGGGGCTGCGTTAAGGGATCGCGGTGTTAAAGCGGTTTGTGAAACTGAGAGGCGCACATCCCGCCTCCTCCCGCATCCCCTCCTCTCCCTCCTAGCTCACGCTCTGCGGCTGCGGTCGGAGCTGAAGGCTGCTCGCCTCGTCCTCTTCCATCTCCTCCTCCCGTAGCCGCATTCCTGCAGCGCCGGGCGCCTGATACGCGTTCATTTTTCGTCCCGACCACCGACCTCTCCACCGAAACCCCTCGCACCTTTGTGTCGCCCCCTTTGCATGGCGGCGCTCCCGGGCAGCATGTGACGCGCGTCGTAATGAAGCTCCGGGACAAGAGCAGCAAGAGTGAGGACGGTCGGACAGACGAGCCTGGTCGGACAGATGAAGACGGGATCCGCCGTGAAGTCTGCCTGGATTATTGCTGTGACAGTTGAGCGGGAGCGACGCGGTGCTATCGCGACCAGTTATCTCTGAGAGTGCGAAGGAGAGAGAGGGAGAGAGAGAGAGAGAGAGAGAGGGAGAGAGAGGGAGAGAGAGGTTGGGAGTGAGCGGCGGAGTTTCAGCACCGCGGACAGCGCACGGGAGCGTCGAACGAGAATCTCCCCACTTCACATCCGAGTTCATTACGCAAACATCAACTCCAGTCTGAGTTGGTGTGAATGACACCGCGAGCTCGCTGCGCGCAGCCGGCCGCTCTCTCATCAAGTTCGGGACTGTGGTCTGCATCGGGATGAATTAGTTAAAGGATGCAGAAACTCGTTTTTGTCGACATTGCGCCTTTTTTGTTTCCATTGCGCAAAGTATCTCAGCTCAGTGCCTGATCAAGTATAAGCGGTGCTCCCTGAACAGGTCTACCTGAGCTTGCTGGGATTCGTTCCTCGAACGCGCCCGTGCAGAGTTGAAGAGCGCTGGCGGACCTGACCGCGCTCCCCAGCAGCCATGACTCCTCTCTGCCGAAGCTCTCTGACTCTCGCCCTGATTCTCCTCCTGTCTTGTTCCTGCCCGACTCTAGGCAAGAAGAAGCTCTACATTGGAGCTCTCTTCCCGATGAGCGGCGGCTGGCCCGGCGGCCAAGCCTGCCTCCCGGCTGCGCAGATGGCCCTGGACCTGGTGAATAACAGGAGCGACATCCTGCCAGACTACGAGCTGGAGCTTATCCACTATGACAGCATGGTGAGTAACCAGAACATTCGGCCATGACTGTATAGACCCACTTTTCATTCGTCACCACAGATCCCATACAGTGTCACACATATTCTGCAGCAGGCGCTCAACTTGTAAACAATTCTTCCACCGTCATTTCGAGTGTTTGCTCAGCCATCACGTGATACAGACATTGCTGGCTACATGTGATTGCTTCGAGTGTATTAAGACAAGTAATTTGAAAAGAAGGGGAAGAGTCACTAATTTCTCAATTCAGGGTTAATGAATACTTTATTATGTAACAGTCATAATTAATGAATAAGAATAACCTTTGTGTTTCCAGGTGTACCGACAGGTCACTGTCAGGTCTTTGCATCAAGTGATGATGCTTCATTAACTGTTGATAAGTGCTTCATAAATGTTAGAGCACGATATTGACATGCTCTCCATTTTCTGTAAATGGATGTCTTACTGCACCTCTTAACTTACTGTCAATTATTCATATTGTGTCTCCACATTGTGATATCATACCAGACCATCATAAGGATAATTTTCAGCTCTCGGTGTGTTCTTTGTGTGTGTGTGTGTGTGTGCGTTTTAAAATGCAGCGTTCAAGTCATAAAGTGGGTCGCAGCCCCAGAGAACCGCTCTGTTCTGCTGTATGGACGCGTAACAGCTGCATCAGTGTGTCTGCTCTCCCTCCAAACTTCACCGCCCGACTCCGTGCGTCTGCTTCTGTTTGCTCTCACTTTTTGAATGTAACAGTTTGGTTGAGGAGAAGACAAAGGGGCTGGCGGTGGTGGCGAGGGAGGGTGGGTGGTTCACGGGGACGGATGGGGAGAGGAGAAGATGTTATAGCTTCACATTTTGCCTTGTGCACATCGCAGGTGGCACAGCTGACCACGTCACGCGACGCTGGGTGCCTGGTCCTTTTGTCTGAGAAGCACAACTGCTCAGCCAATGACCTTCAGGACATTAATCATTGCATTTGTCTGCAGTGAACGTGACAGCTTTTTTAAATGCTTTGCCTCCTGCGTTACGTCCCCTGAAACGCATTAATCCAGGTGACGTCCTCACACTGAATTCCCCTTGTGAAGTCAGCACGGACGCACAGGCGACAGGACGAGAACGCTGGAGCTGCATCACGTGTGCATCCAGGATTCTGTCAACATCATGGCCGTGTTTTCGGTTTAATCAGAGGATCTGTGTCACAGGTGGCTGAACGAGCCGTCACACAACTGCAGTCCAAATACTGGTGGTTCCAAATTGCCAAACAGTTGCCGTGTGACTATTCTCTCTCGGGTCGGGAGCAAAAAACACTCCATGTCATTTCTTGTCTTGAATTTCTGACCACTGTTATCTCTCATCCAATCATTCTGTTTCTTTCTGTGGTTGCTTGTTTGTCTCTTTTGTTTCATGAAGGTTGCTAGTTTTAGGCGTTTTTAAGAAGTTGGAGGATTCTAATTGTCGGTGTGTTTCCACCACCAGCAGACCGTTCCAATCATTTTATGAGCTCGTGCATCATTTCATCAGCGTGGATTTTCCCTGCCTTCCACTTATCAGGTGCCAGACAAAACATCTGACACTTTACAGCCTTTTTTTTGGTGCATTTTCAAATCAAACCATTCCCTTTTTTCCTCACTGTGTCATCTTTTCTCTGAACCTGCCAGATTTATAGCAGCTGATTTCTTCCCATGATTCCTTGCTCATCTCTGGCTCAGTCATAGTCTTAAAGTCATAAAGTTGTTTTTCTGAGGAAACTTCATTGAGCAAAGTCTCAGTTTGAAAAGAATAGATTTTTTTTTTTCTTTTTTAGACCTTTTTACTTAGTGATGACTGTTGGTTTGCCTGCGGCACTCAGATCTGCTGTACTTGTGAGGGCTGTGGACATCCATGGAGTGGTGGTTAGCCCTGGTTAGCTGAGCTGGTGTTGCTCTGTTGACAGATTCCAGCTGTATTCCGCCAGCGTTGTTTGCCGAGCAAAGCTCAACCGCGTCTTGGTGTTTGCTGACACTGAAGATGCCTCTTCAAACTTTTGGTGCTTTGGTGGCAGTTCATCTCTGCAAAAATGTGCACACAACTTTGGTTTGATCCAAACTTCCATCTGCAAGCTTTTTCAAACTTAACGTCTCTGCAGTCATCTCCAGCTCTAAGCCAGGCATCCATCGAAACTAGGATTACGGGAGGTGGTTGGAAGCAGCGATGGTCATGTGACTAATTTGCATTAAGAATGTGTTCAGATGTCTAGATTAATTGCGAGCATTATTGCTGAAAGCCTGAGTTTATTTGCATGCAGAGCAGGCATTGCAAGGCGTCACAAGAGGCGCTTGTACTGGCACATCTTAATGTCAGGTGTGAACCCATGTACACAAGTGTCCACATATGATCGGATCACTGAACACAACCTCTTAAAACAGGTCTGACAGTATTTTGGCTTCTCCTGCATTCACCCTGCCCAGGTGACATCATGCTGACTTCTCTTGAGAACACCAAATGAAAATTCTAACCCATGCATATCAGGGATTACAGGATGAAGGTTTAATGGTACTACTACTACTGTTTAATGACATTAATGGCAATCTTATCCAGTCATTTTTTTTTTATTTTTAAGGAAAAATGAATAGATACCAATAACTGAATTTTTTAAATAGCTTTGTATGAGATGACTGTTTTCCAGCCGTTAAGACCAGCTGAGACACATGATTTTTTTTTACATTTGTACTCAGGTGAAAGAAAATATTCATGATATCAGCTGGTTCTTTGCTGCACCGTTTTGTGTCAGCAGCAGTTTCTGAAATTAAAACACCCATAAATGTCTCCTCTGAGGCAGCAACGTGTAAGGATGATCATTAGAACTGTGACAACATACTGCTACATGTTAATCAATTACTGCCTTCAAATGTACCTGCTGAATGAACTCCCCTCAGCAATGACAGTGCTAAGCAAGGATGGGAGAATAAAATGCCACAGTCGAACTATTCATCAAGGTTCTTGGCACAGCAAACAGAACATTATTAATGAGAAAAATCATTGTATAAAACTACATCGGTGACTTCTGCACAGGGAATTTAATGAATTAATGGACTAAACATAAGACTGACGTGGTGCAGAGCTTATGTAACTGGTGTGAACAACTACACTGATCTGCCATAATATTAAAACCACTGCAGGTTTACCACAGAATCTGTTGAGAGAGGTGTTGACATATTTCAATGATCGTTATTTGGTCTGTAATTTGTCATGTTGTTGAATTTGTGATGCTGTTGAACCGTACTGAATTTTACTGAGAGGTATCCCAAGGACTTCGGTCATCCCACTCAAATGCATTGGGTTCACAAAATATTAGGGACACCTTTCAGTATAGCCCAGTACAGCTCAACAGCATCACAAATTACAGCCCCAATAACAATCATTCAAATATATCAAAACCTCTCTCAAACAGATTCAATAAAAAATTAACATAAAACTCCTCCGGGGAGGAGAATTTATTGCAGGGGTGTTTTATTACATTCTATGGTAATCATGCAGCGTTTTTTATGTTATTGCTGATCGGTGTATGTACATTCACAGTCGGCGGCATCTCTAAGCTCAGGGCTGCTGGTATAAATAACATTACATGAGCCAGATGGGGTTTCAGGAGAAAACTGGGATCCCAGTACTGTGGTCGTTAATGATTTAGTCCCAGATCCCATTTAAAGCTGGTGCCCATCCTGCTCCTCACCCGCCGTTTGTCTTTCAGCTTTCAACTCATCCCTTTTCAGGTTCTTCTTATGCCTCATTGCCGTCTTTTTTTCTGTCCCTGTTTCACTAATGTGATATCTCAGAAATGCCTACAAAGAAACTCTTTAAATTCGGCACAAATGTCAACCCATGCGCACGGGTGACCTGGTGAGATTTTGGTGGACTAGAGCTCAAAGGTCATGGCCACTGTGACCTCACAACACAATTTTGGCCAAAACTCAAAGTGCCATATGCTGATTATGACAAACTTCCGCATAAATGTCAAAAAGGATAAACTGGTATGACGCGACGTACATTTTTAAGGTCAAAGATCAACTTCTCTGAGGTCCGTCCTTTTCTTGCAAATCTTTCAAGAATGTTATATCTTCCACTTTGGCACATATGTCATGCATGTATTTGGACACAATTCGTGTTATGACAACGATAACATTTTTAGACAAATATCTAATAGCATTAAATAATGAAGTGATGACATTTTTCAACTCTTAACATTTAATACAATTCATTCATTCACTACATATTTTATGAACGGACATGAATGTTAATTGCAGCTTGATTGATGGAGGAATACAACCACCAGGTGGTAGTTCTAGTTTATTTAACTGTTCAAGCTTAAAAAGCTCTCAAAACATGTGAGAAATGATGCTCTCATTTTCGCTGTGGGCCGAGATGTTTTGTTATTATAGTATTTTATGTTTTTTAATTGCCAAGATGCGGGTTTCAGATCTTTTTTGTTACATTTTGCATAGTTCATCACCTCTAACTCTCTTGGACTGGTTTAATGTCCAAAGCCTGGGTGGGGGTTAAAGGGATGTAGAGATTGGCATGACAACAGTAACCAGGGCAGCCGTGCTCCAAACAAACATGGAATTGGCCCTGATACATAGGGAAGATGGTGCACCTCCTATCACTGCACAAACAGGAGCAGATGGATGGTCGAGTGATTTTCAGCTTGTCTGGGTGAAGAAGCCATATGGAGCACAGCTAGCCAAACGTAAGAAGTGCTGGCTGGAGCGCGCATCGATCACACATACCTCCATTTCTCCTGCCCTGCGCGGCCACACCAGTTGCACACATCCCAGTGAACACGCCCTGATGGATCTCCCGCTGATCACATTGCAGCATCCCATGCTGTGTGGTCAGGTGGCGTACCAAGCAGGACATTTCTCAAGCTTTCTCCTGAGATCTGGCGAAAAAAAGATGTTTAAATGAGCATGGAAGGCCAGTCCAGGGATTCAGAGTGGGAGGGGACAGGGTGGCGGTGGAGGCTGATATAGAATCCCCAGTATCTCATTTGAATTTGTTGGTGATTTCCCCTGAGTGCCAGGGTTAATCAATGCATCACCTGCGAGGAATGCAGCTCCAGATTAACACTGACTGGCTTTACACCCCATTTATTTGATTCGGGACCAAAAAGGGCAGCTTTCTCCAAACCAGTTGTTACAGAGCCTGTTACCTCTGGAATCTAGCTGATGCTGCAGCAGCTTCCCTCAACTCCAGAAGAATGAATCTGACCTGCGGCCTTTCCTGAGGTTTCTTCCTTTTCCCCTGATATAAAGGTTTTTTTTCAGGGATGTTTTTCTTCATTTGAATCAAGGGTCTAAGGACAGAGGGTGTCACTCACTGTGCAGATTGTAAAGCCCACTGAAGCTGAGTTATACAAAAAAAACTGACTTGACTTGATTGCCTTGACCCTTGGACACAGGACGCCAATGGCTTCTGAAGCTCTTTGCTTCCGAGGCTTGATTTGATCGACGCAGCAGGAAATCAGATCTGTGTTTAATGCTTGTGATTTGAAGGGAATTGATCCATGACCTTCATCATGACCCTCTGACAGAGGCAATAAACATACAGAAGCATTGCTCTCTCATTTTAAAACCCTCAATTTAACTCTCACATAAATCCAAAGTGATTCATTATTTGATCAAGAAAACATTCTTCACGATTGATTTTTCCCTAAATCTGGATTATTGAATGTGCATTTCATCGTCAGAACCCCAAGAGCCATGTTGAAATTACACTTTGAACTACAGGGCTTTGTTTAATTGAAGGCAGTTAACAGCACTTTCTTTGCTCCTTGGTGAAATAACTCTGCGACATGGCTTTACCTGTAATTATAACTGAAATGCTTAAGTTCTGTTATTCAGAGGGCGCTGTCTTATCTTGTAGAAAACTGTGCTCTGCTATCTGCTCCTTCAGGACTGACTGAAGTTATTTATGAAACATATAAATAGGGTACATCATGAAACAACTCCAGTGGTGGTGATCATTTAAAATTAAGCTGAAATTATACTTCTTTTGACTTCATCTGTGAGGAAACGTACACTCTGGTGACACAGCAGATGTTGTGCATTTTTCAAAGGAGGATAAACTAGATTTGTGACGTAATTGTGTTGACAGCAGCTGAGCCCTGAGCATCAACTGTAAGTGGGCATTTCCCATTTCATTAGCTGACTGACAACCGGTGTTGCTTGGAGACGAGCTGTCAACCTCTCTGACTCTAACTACAGTGGATAACATTACAGTTCAGCAAGGGCTACTTTACACATGACAGGGAAGTGTTTGGAAAATGTGTGAATTTGATTGGCTAAAAACACAAAGGGAAACTGATAATACTGATAATAATTTGATTATGTAGTGGACAAGGAAACTCAGCTGGAGTTTAACCCAACAAGTTTTAAACCTTTAACAATCATATGAT
>CAAKHG010019915.1:0-13940 GCA_901007715.1 Dactylopterus volitans
CTCATTTAAAGCAAATATTATCTGTTTTTATCTCTATTGTATGTTTTGAACATCAACATTATGTATAAAATCTCAAAAATGCAGCATCTTTTTTCTTTTTCAATCAACTGGCGTGAACTTCGCTCCTACATCTGTGGTTGCAGAAAAACAGGTATTATCCCACTTGGTATTCACAAAGTGTGTGTGTTCAGAGATGTAATGCCTTTTTGCTTGTGGTTTGAGGTGAATGTTGAATGGCACCTTTGTCATTAGGCTGGCAGTGAACACACGCACACACACACACACGCACACACACACACACACAACCAGGTGGATGTTTTGTCAGGTAGGTATCACCCTCCAGTAATGACGACACAAACAAGTGGTTGTATATAATAAATGAGCAGAACTGCATCATGATTATTAATGTCGGCCTCTTTAACTGTCTCCCACACACACACACACGCACACACACACACACACACACACACACACACACACACAAACACATATCCATTAGGCATAAGACTGTTAATACCATCCACTGTTTGTGTCCTTGGTGTGCATGTAATCTGGCTCAGAGTAATGGATGAGCAATTAACAGTGAGGTAAACAGAGCAGCACAAGCAGCACCCCCAACACACACACACACACACACACATACACACAAACACAGCACGGCGTCCTCCTCGGTGCTCAGCGGGCGGGTGGTCCGCATCCGCCGCGCCACACAGACGCCATCTTACGGTCAGCCACGCGTTTCTCAGGTGAAATCAGCCACCCCAGAGCCGCTAAACCAGCGCTGGTGTTCCTGGGTGGCTCCGGCAGCGGGCGTCCAGCTGACTGACACACTCTCAATTTTCCATATCCTACATTAAAAAAACGTGGCTAGCATTGGTACTGACAATAACCAATAACCATCTTATCACCGTCCCATTGTCCTCATCATCATCATTGTCACTGTTGTACTAACAATGGACTGTATGCCATTTGACATTAGCAGGGCTTCTCCAGGAGAACAAGGCGTCCTAATGTTCCCGACTGCGCTGGTGGTTTCCGTACCTAATTGAGGACTTCCATTTTTTTCTGTTTAGGCTCTTGTTTTCTTCTTAATTCCTGCATGTTTAGCTATAAGAAAGTGCTTCACTTGTGTGTGGGCGCTAGCTTTCCATTAACTCTATCGCTGGCTCATCAATTTAAAAGTCGAGATCAGCCAGTCACCCCCCCCCCCTGCCATCATGAGCACGCTTTCCTTGTTGTGTGATTGGCTGCTCTGTCACTCTGCTTTGCATGTCCTCGGGCAAGCGAATTGGATCTCACTTCTTCGAGTGCTGATTTCTAACTCCACTTAAGCTCCACCTGCTTGGACGCCCCCATGACCTCCCCATGACCTCCCCGTGACCTCCTCGCAACCTCAGTCTTTTCAGCCTCTCTTAACTTTTAGCTGTGGTTTTGCGTCTAAAACACCGTGCAACTGATCTGAGCTACAACATCGACTCATAAAGAGGGTTTGTTAGAATTGTCGCGCAAAGAAATGGGAGGTTATCAAAGTGTCCATGGAGCATTCGGAATTGCGGAATTATGATTAGTTGTTTTATTGCCTAAGAACTAAATGATTATTAACTAAATGGCTCATGTCAGGTGAGTCATCAAAATGCTGTATAAGGGTGGACTAAAAACAAGTGAGTCCCAGTAGCGACTGCACACACAAGAAGAATCAAATATAATACTACAACTACGCCCTTGTATTTGCATCCCGCCCTCACATGTAAATTACACATTAATAATGAAACAGGACCTAGCCTGCTCTCATTGGCTGATGGTCTGTTATGTGCAGCACAAAGGATCATGGGATTCTATTTTTCCAGCATTGTTCCAGCACTTTTATCACTGTGATTTTATTTGCCCTGCCGCTCTTATTTTGAAGATCAGGGGTCAATATTTGATGACCACATGACCCCACACTCATTGCAGCATTCACACACACACCTGTAGTGGTGTTGTGTTGCCGGCTTTCTTCCACTCTTAGACACACACACACACACACACACATGGAATCACTCCTCCTTCCTCTCCTACCTTGCTTCCTTCCCTTTCCTCCGCCCTCCCTCCCTCCCCTCCTTCCATTGCTTTCTCCACTCTTTTTCCTCTAATACCCCCGCCCCGACTCCCCCTCCTGACGCTCGCCCAGCTCCCTCCTCCACTTCTAGGACTGAGTGTGTGTGCGTGTGTGTGTGTGTGTGGGTTGGTGGGTGGGTGGTAATGAGTTTTCAGTGTGTATGAAAGCAGTAGATATTCAGCCGTTCTCTCATTTGAGGAAAAAGTACCGACATTAGCTGAGGGCTCATCTTTCGCCTTCCTACTTCTTCCCGTCTGCACACAAACACCTACCAAGCGCTGCAGAAATAAGATATGTGTGTGTGTGTGTGAGTGTGTGTGTGTGAGTGTGTGTGCTCTCAATAACCGTGAGGTGGTTCAGCCCCTCCTCCCACTGAGAGAGGTTAGGGGCTTCACAGAATCAATGGGACGGTTGAATGGGAGGAGGGTCACATTTCCATCCGGCTGCTTCCACTGCTGTGTGAACTGCAACTCCACAAGCGACTGACTTCATCAGCGCAGCAGATTTACGATTCACAATTAAGCCGACAAATGCATCAAAAAGCCAAAAAAAAAAAAAAAAATCAAATCAGCCCTGGTCGCTGCCATTACAGTATATTATTCCTCCATTTGCTGCTGGTATTTATGCCGCGCTGTCACTTTTCTTGAGTGGACGGTCTCATTAATACAAAAGAGACTGACATTGTTTATGGGACAGAGATAACAATAATAGTGAATTATAGGCGTGCACCGCTGCTCATGTTAAAATAATGAGGAAAGCTTCACTTCTGATGGTGGAACACTGGCTCAGTGTGGATGAATGCAGCCTCAGCAGGTTCACTCGGGGAGAAGAAGGACTATTAACATGCTAATGAGCTGGGTGGCGGGGTGACGGGGAGGAGGTGGGCGGCGGTGGGGAATGAGCTGAGGCTTGAGGAGCAGAGGACGCTGTCGGACACCGAGCGAGGTGGCGGTGAAATGATTGGCTCATCAACTGATAACAAATCAACTTCAATTCTAAAAGAAGCGGCCGCGTCTGACTCGCCCACCGGTCAGAATTAGCAAACTGCGGCTCCCAAAATGAAGATCCGCCGTCTTCCCTCTCTTTTTGTGCGGCTGTGAACAAATCTTTGGGTTTCGCGGTGTTGATCAGGTACATAAACAATGCCAAAATATGCTGCCTCGGCCTGCGCAGATCTGCTAATGAGGTGTTTCATTTAGCTTTTTTTTTTTTTTCCCCCTCACATTGCAGCAATTACCAACAAAGGAGCTGCACACCAGGAACTTTAATGAAAACTATCCTCATACAGATATGAGCATCTTTATCTTGATGAGCAACAATTTTCCACTCCAGCTGTGTCAGAGGCCCAACAACGGATATTAGCTACAGGAGAAAAACAAAGAGGCAACCAGGCAGCTCCGAAACACTCTTCAGAGATGAGAGAAGTTACAAACATCTAACTCTCTGCCATCTTAAAGGAGGATTCGAGCCCCGGAACCAAAGACGGCCGGGCAGCCGCACTTAAAATAATGCTGCATGTGAATATCACTTTCTAGGAGCATCTTATAATGAGCTGAACAAGGTGGATTTTGATTGGTGATCCCAATGATATTGCTCACCATTGCCATTGTGGTGTGGACTTCACTTGTTTTAGAGCATTTTTTTTTTTTAACTAGATATACTGTATATCTTGTTAAAGAGATACCTATGTATAAATTAGATATACCGATGTATATCTAGTTAAAAAAAGCTGCAGTAATTAAGATCAAATCAGTGACTTGTTTTTTTAAGTCTATTTTTTTAATGTCAATATACACCAATCAGCTATAACATTATGACCACTACATGTTTACCACAGAATAAAACACCCCTGCAATCAATTCACCCGTCAGAAGGAGTTTTATGTTGAATATTGATTAAAGAGGGGTGTTGACATAGTTGAATGATTGTTATCGGGACTGTTTTTTTTTTTTAATCAATGCTGTTGACCTGTACTATGTTATACTGAGAGGTGTCCCTAATATCTTGTCACCCTAATGCATAGGAGTAGGATGACCAAAATATCAGGGACAGATCTCAGTATTATCCAGTGCACCATCACAAATTGCAGTCCCGATAACAATCATTCAAATATGTCAGCGCCTCTCTCTCAAACAGATTCAATAAAAAGCCAATATTAAACTCCTCCTGAAGGGAGAATTTATTGCAGGGCTGCTGAATTATAGTCTATGGTAAACACACAGCGGCCATAATGTTATGGCTGATCTGTGCGAGCGTAACATTTTTTTTTTGCTCTCCCTATTATCTCAAAGCGGAGCGAAGAAAACCAAACCGGAAACCGAGGCTCATCCTACATTTTCAAGACTTCTCCACGCTAATGTGGTTAAGATCTCCGGATGAACCAGTGTTCAGTTCAACCGCAAATCAGGGAGCCAACCAGCGGGTGGAGGTTTACAGGAGGTGTGTGTGCGTGTGTATGTGTATGTGTATGTGTGTGTGTGTGTGTTGCCTCACAGTCACAAACCACATAACTGCATTATGTGGGAAATCCCATTCCCACACAGACACACACACCGACAGCGTTAATCAAATAGTGCGGCTACAAGGACAAAATGGCAGCAGAGAATGAAGCAGTGTTTCACACACTGTCACCGCTCCCCCTCCTCCACCATCCAGCTGCTGTGGAACATGAGAACCCCCCTGTTTACCCAGCGCAGCACTCTGAAAGAGGAGAAGGAGAATGAGCAGGGGAGGACCGGAGAACAAATGCTCCGGGAGAGGAGGAGATGTAAAGCAGAAAGAAAGGAATCTCTGCTAAATCACTTACCTGTCCTGCAGCTCAGCGGAGCGACAGGGATGGAGGAGGGAGGGGAAGCGAACACATAGACGCTTCTCTGGTTACCTGCTCGGGCCTCACACACACACACACACACACACGCACGCACACATACTGTTGAAATACAGCTAATCAACTTGGAAAAGTTGATTCCCTCAGTCGCGTAACGGAATGCTGAGCTAATTATGGGGAAAATGTAGAGCAGCAGACGTCTTGGCAGTTCCAGCGATACCCGGCGCACCATTTTTTTTTGTTGTTGTTGTTTTTTTTTGGCACAATTCAAATTACAGGTCACCATCATGAGGTGGATAACTGCGCGCAAACAGTGGAGAGGTCAACGTGTGCGAACGCGAGCGGCCTGAATACGACAGGAAACACACCCAAACCATTACAACTCAAAAGAGCAGTACCGCTTTTCGTTAACGATGTTCATTATCACTATGTCGGGATTACTGTCATCCGTGTGTGTGTGTGTGTGAGAGTGAGAGAGAGGTAGTGCCGGTGAAACATGCTGTTTCTGTGCATGTTCTTGTGGCGGGAGCAAACGGAAAAGACCAAACGTGCTGGGTTTGGTACACAAACGCTCTGTGATGAATTTGCATTTTCTCCCCCAAGGTGCGTCACATGATTGAGGGTTTCATTAGGTTTCATTAAGGTGAGGAAGCTCCACATCCCAGCGCGGGGCTTTTCGGCGCCATGCGACTCACTGAAAACGACAAAAGCAAAACACGCACACGTGGTACTGCAATACTGAGGTTGCTAGGAGAGAGAGAGAGGAAAAAAATTCTCCGATGCATCGTGATTCTCTTTGATGCAGAAAAGTACGTGCAGGAAACCGCATGCTTGCTGTGGATATATAATGCAACAGCCCTGCAGTAAATCATGGGTTATGCTCAGAGGTGTCACTAATATTTTTTTCATCCGACCGCATGTGAGTGGGATGACCAAAATATTAGGGACACCTCTCAGTATAATCCGGTAGGCTCCGATGCTGTTGAACTTCTCCATAATATTTAGGTCATCCCACTCATATGCGTTAGGGTGATAAAACATTCATGACACCTCTTAGTATAACCCAGTGCAGTTCAACAGCGTCACAAATTACAGCCCCAATTAACAATCCCTCACAACTGTCAACACCCCTCTCAAATAGATTCAATCAAAATAAAGCATAAAACTTTATTGCAGGGCTGTTGCACTCTATACCAATGCAAACGCGTAGTGATTATATCATGGCTGACTGGCGTACGCGCCTCTGACGGCTAAAGTGAATGGGTGAGGAAGCAAAGTTCCTCGATATTCCCACCCTCTCATTATCACCACAGAGCAACAGCGGACACGATACAACTATATTTACAGTAACACGAGCAAATCGATGCGCGTGAAGAAGCAAAGAAAGCAAGTCAGCACCGAATACAAAGTACAGAGTACAAATATGAGCAAGCATTTGATGTCGATTTGAAGTCTGAGTCACGCCGAACCCACCCAGCTGCTTTTGAAGTAATGCGGGCCGACAGCTTACATTACAAACATACCAGTCAGCTGCCACTGAAATGCACTGTATATATAATAAAACACAGCGCCGAACGCCTTCAAGTCCGGTTACATGAAACAGCCCCTGTGCTCAACAGACTCAAAGGAACACCGAGCAGAAATCTGGACTTCCAGGCTCTGATCTGCCGTGATCCGTTAGGTTTCGGTGGGGAAACCGCAGGAGCCGCGGCCGACCTTAAGTGGGGAACAGAAGGCAGAAGGTCCCCGTCTGCGCGCCCATGCAGCGAAACGATGTGGATGTTTCGAAGTGGCTGATGGCTTTTGCAGATTACTCTTTGACCTGTTTAAAATGAATAGCAGTTTTGTAGGGTAACGCGCATTCATCAGCCGCCTCACGGGGAGCAGTCGTAACTCGGTCCGGCCGTGAACTCTGCCTAAGCAAACGTGATCGCTCTCGACTGCCAGGCAGGCTGAAGCCAAACTTTTTTTTTCTTATTGAGGTTTATAGTTTGCAGTAGTGTTGAACTGGACTACAGTTAACATATTGATGGGCGCTCCATACATGAAAGAGATGACAAGGCTCCTCATCGTGTTTACCCTTTTAACGCAACTAGCATGTGTATGTGGGCCAAGTTTACCTTTCTGCTATTTTTCTTCTGGGGTTTCATATTTGTAAAGCATGGTAGTAGCCAGTGGAGGGCAGCACGGAGGCCAGTGAGACGGCTGTGAAAGGTACTTCTTATGTTTTGGAATTCGGATGTCTGAGTGCTTGAACCGAGACGGGCGGAATTTGAGACGAACGAGAGTCGGACGAGTCACAAACGGAGGCTAACGCTAAGCTAGCCGCGATATGACGCGCCTAAGCTGTTGCTCACAAGCACACGTCCACCTGTGTGTCACGTTTAGATCAGCGCCGAGTGGAGGTGGAGCTGATAAACACCCGTGGCGACTGCAGAGTTATGTGACCTATAGCAGTGATTGTTGATTGGACCCTTTCACGCCGGAGTGTGTGAGCAGGTTTTTTTTGTTTTTTTTTTTGGCCAGTGAAAAGTGAAAAATGCAACTCAGCAGTCAAGCAGCAAAGCCAGAAATAGCCGATGCTCAGATACAACAAAGGGGGAAAAAATCGGTGCAAAAACACACAGAGATCAAGAAGCCAAATGCGCAACCTCATGTGCGCCTCCGAGGTTTTTTTTTTCTCCGTGACAGAAGATGCTTGAGCACCAAGGACGCCGCCCGTTGCTATCGCCTCCATACTTCACCAAGATGAGTGGCTCTCCCACTTTTAACCGTCTGATATAAATATGCAGGCACAAAGAGATAAAGCGGCTTTGACCTTGAAGCCGCCGGAGGAAAATGCTATCAGTGCAAATGGTCATCTGGCAGCCGGATAAGCAGCATTTTCAAACTCACTCAGGCAGTTTCCTGATACGTACATGTGTTGGGGTGGAGAGGATCCGGCTCGCCCTCATCCATATTAATGCTGGCGCGCATCACCCTGACTAATATTGGCAATGCTACTGTATGTGTGCATGCGACGCTCCAAACTCGCCGTGCGAGTGGAGAAAGCGCTCGTTTTTCACTGGAGACGAGTAGGGTAGTGCTATGATGCGAGGAGATACCCTTTATCTCACACACACACCCACCCACCCACCCACACACACACACACACACACTTCAAGTGGGTGCATTGCAGAGAGGCAGAAATAATTGCATAAGACTGACTCCAACACCCCATTTACTTCAGTGGCTCAGAAGAAAGGCAGAGAGAAATGCAAGAGGAGGGCATTGTGTGTGTGTGCATGCTCGTGTGTGTGCGTGCATGTGTGTGCATGAGTGTGTGTAAAAAACCCTGAAGCGCTAAAACAGCTGTGTGTGTTTCCCTGCTTCACTCCACAAGAGAAGAAACTAAATCCAATCAACCTGGCTTTTTTCTAGCGTGTGTGTGTGTGCATGCATGTGTGTGTGTGTGTGTGTATGTGTTTCTGTGCGCATGAATGTGTGCGTGTGTTTGTGCATCTGAGTGTGTATTTCCCTGCTAAGCTTTATACACTATAGGCGTGAGAGCCCCGGCTCGGTCCAGACCACCCCTCACCTCTGCTTCTGTTTCTACCGGGCCCATTTGTTCTGCCCTGAAAGCCTGATCTATTCAAGGTTCGTGTGTGTGTGCATGCGTGTGTGTCTGTGTGTGAGAGTGTGTGTGTGTAACAGCTCTGGGTTATGCTCTGGTTTTAGGCCTGCCGTGTAACGCTATCCCCACCATGTCGCTTCAGGCGTCCCCAGAGGTCTTGGGCAGCGGAGACAGAAAACAGGACAGGGAAGCTGAGGAAAATGAAGTGTTCAGGCCAGAAAAAAAAAAAATGAAGGGCTTCAGAATGAGCAGTGACTTTGGTGCAGTTCCTCTGGTGGCCACCAGGTCTTTGTCAGCTTCCGCACTGCCGCACAAGGCGCTCGCGCTGTGCGGCGTCTGATGATACGGGAGAAATGGGATGCCGGTCTCAAAAATGCGAGCAGATTGCATGTGAGGGTGTGGGTACAGCAACTATCTGCATATGAATGGACGTTTTTGAGGCTCCTGGTCTGACTCATCGGATGTAGACTTTAAATAGATAAAAACTGATTTTGATAATGGGAATGGAGGTCTAGCACAACATCTCGCGACTGGTTTTAAGGAGTACTTCTCTCCTGTAGATGGAATGATAGCCGGCGCGTCCAGACCTCCCCCCACCGCGAGGCTCGTCCGGCCAAGTGAGACCATCAGACCTCCAGCTGCACCTCTGAGTCATCAGGATTACGAGAGCATGCAACATTTCAGGCTCACGGAATATCAATAACAACAGTGGCAAAACAGCTGCAAACGTCCAAATTAAAAAAGAAATGGCAACACGATGCACTCCATCCAGCTTGCCGGCTCCTCCAGGGCACCTGAGCGCTGCTGCTGGTTGCCACAAATGTGCAATAGCGTTAAAATAGCTAGCATATTCAGACTTCATCTCCATCTAGAGCTTCAGCTGACGCAATGTGAATTACTGAATTACTCCTCATATGTTGCTGTTAAAGCCAATAGTGATGAAAGAAGGCCTTTAATTTAAAGTAGTGCCAAAACAATAATGGACTTATTATTTTCGATAAGTCTGCAGTATTATATCCAAGAATGTAACTCTTGTTTGTTGCACTGTCTTGCCGTGTTTTTTTTTTGGTTTATGACACAGCTGTGATTCATTTGACTGACACGTGTTCATTGGCCGACTGGTAAAATGTACGAGATAGATGGAACACCAATGACAGCCTACTGTCATATATAGCAAGGGGATTTGTGCAAACCTTTGAAATGCTTTAATATGGGGTGCCTTTTTAGGTGCAGCGGAATAGAAGTACTGAATATTGGCAATTTTTCAATGATGCACAAATATCGGCCAAAATAATCAGCCAACCAATAAATCGGCCATACTCTATAGTGGTACTCAATATCAGTACATATTTTTTCGCATATTTTTCTGCTGATACCAGTATGACCGTGCCATGGAAACATTGGCCGATACATTGGTCAGGCTGTCTTTTAAGGATCATCACATTTCTGCAAGAGGGTGTAAATTTATTTGTCAAAAAAATGTGCTCAGTGTTATAAACATGAGTCACATCAAAGTTTTAACTGAGAATGCCGGAAAATCAACGAGATGACAAAGCTCACAGAGCTTGGCTATTTTAATCTGCCAGTGAAGAGCAGGAATAATTAAATCAGAGCAGCTTAATCAATAAGCAATAACTGATTTCCCTGTGCACAACAAGCTCCATCTGATGGGATCCTAAGCAACATACACACCTTCATGTCTGGGATTGGCTCAGCACCCACGTAATCTAATCATCTGGAGGCAGTCGAAGCGACAGTGGAGTGTGTGCGCGAGTGTTTGGATAAGACGGGGGAAGGGGGACGAGCGCCAAACAGCCATTGGATTGCTTTATAGGACTGTGTTCCCACCTCTTGTGTATCGCTGCTGACATTTTAGCCGTGCGCACACGCACACACACACCCGCGCATACGCATGCATGCAAAGGGGACAGCAGGTCAAAAGTTCAGCTCCAACCTAATTAGCAATAAATGTGTCTTGCTGACATTCCAAAATGGCAGCAAATTTATTTAACGATGACAGACACCCACCTTGGCTGGGCTGCAATGACGTCTGCGTGTCAGCGTGCGTGTGCGTGTGAGCGTGTTGACTCTTAAACCGCAATTCATTTTTAGAATATTGAAGTGACAGCTGTTAAGCACATTCGGGACTTTCTAAAGAAAACAGCAAACTGACAGATAACTCAAACAGCTTCGCAAAACTAGACCCGGCGCAACAGAATGACGGCAAAGTCAAACATAGCGTCCGGCAAACAGACACGCGGGTGAATGATGAACATGCCACCCACAGTGCTTTGAACGCGCTCAAATTTTCCAGCAGATGATGCGAGTGTGGGAATGAACAACCAGTCACGAGCTTCTGCAGCCCTGCAGGCAGCCAATCACTCAAATTATCTGTTAAATATCAGAGGATGCCCTCCGGGCTGAATCCTCCCCCTCCTGCCCCACCCTACCTGATTTAAAAAAAAATAAATAAATCATTGATCATTGATTTACCACGAAAGAGTAAATCCATCTTCACTGTGGTGAAAATTGCTGGTGCACTGACGTGCCAGTGGTCTCTGAGAATCATAATCAGAGTCAGAGATATTTTATTAATCCTGGAGGAAACTGTATGGTCACAGTTGCTCTATGTCAGTGTAAATAGAAAGATACAGGAAGGAAGTATACAAAAATATAACAAAAACTGCTAAATGGATATTGACCCAATATGAACAATATGAGAAATATCGAAACAAATTATTTACTGTGCATAAACAAATCAATGGAAATCATATTAAGTGGAAATGAAATGTAAAGTACTTCTCCGGCACAGAGCAGTATGTAATAGACACAAGCAGTAGCAATATGATAAATATAGTCATAAGTACAGTTAACGGATGTGCTGATATTGTAGTGTATATACTGCATATGTAGCGTATATAGTGTATATACTATATACTACAATGCCAAGCAATTTAATGATAAGAAGAAATGACACAAATAGAGAAATAGTGCAGACATAACAAATCTAAGTTTGGTTATTTTTACTAACAAATAAAAAAAAAAAGTGCAAATCTAAACAGATAAAATAACTTGTTTAGACATTTTTGTGAATCTTCTTTGAGAGCGCAGATATCAGCCAAACTACCTCAAAAAGGCCATTGGCAGGACCGCTCAGTCGTGCAGTGTGATTGGTCGAAGCTCGCACCGCTTTGAGGTTCATGGAGTGTGAACGTCAACTGCTCTTAGGTGGCACAGAGCCGAGTTTTGTCGAATGAGCCCGCCAGAAGATGGGGATGTTCGCCTGGGAGCAAATGAGTTTAAATTCCCTTAATATATAAATTTAGGTCCAATATCAATCATCCCTCCAGTCATTGACATTTCGTCTCATCTCCAGGGAAGCTGATGATTAATTGCTGATTAAAAAATGAAACCGAATGAAAATGTGGCAAATGTACATTTCATGCGCCGCCTCTCCAGAAATCACATATATTCACGGTCATAGAAGGCAAATGTCACCGTCAAACTGCTCAGCGGGAGAAGATGGAGGTCGCCGGCGAGGCCAGCTTGGAGGCATTACTACGCGAAGACGGAGACCTCGGTAAATATTGTGACGCCGTGTTAAAATACAACTTTCGTGCATTCTCAGCGCCGTGTCACCTGACAGAGGAACCTCGTCCGCCAAAACAAACCATCGCGTCTGTGTTTGGACTCGATGCCGCTAAAAAACGGTGGGCGGTCAGAGGTCCGGTGGTCCTCTGAACTCCTCTGAATCAGGATCTCGCATCAACCGCAGGGAGCAGTTGCCCACCAGGTCCCCGCTTATTTACATCGCGCCTCACGAGCATAAAAAAAATTGCTCTACGAGGACTGAATACAACCTCAACCGACTGATCGACTGCTCATTGTTCAGATGTTCAACCGACCAATAAAGAAAATGCATGAGATTCGCAACCCCCCAGGAGATCATTGCCACAGTAAAATGGATTAAATCAGAGGCCTCACATGCTGTCATCCAAACAAATGTTTACCATCCAGAACCGGAGGCACTTGATGCACATCTGACATTTGAATCTGCCGTCGCGAGTGCTTGATTCCGCCCTCGAATGTTCTGCACCTCTTGCCAAGCTCATTGTCTTTACGGGGGTCTAATTTCCCCTCCGTCAGCCCTGATGTTTTTCCTCGAGTGTGCTCATCCATCCATCCAGTCTACGGCGTAGCCGAGGCTCAGTTAAAAGGCATGAGTGCTCTGTGATCTGGGTGGATTTGAGCATGAAAGCAAAGATATTGTTGAGCAGGGAAACGTGTTGAGTCTTAGCCCAACTTGGTAGCGGATTCATTGCTCCATGATTCAATTTGCATCTTTGTGTTATCTAATGCCATGAATAATGCATCCTGGAAGTCTGCCGCTCCGCTAACGTGCCACACAAAACGCAAACGCTGTGGACATCAATTTAGGCATTGTAGACCGCGTTTACGCATGCATTTACAGATGTGAGGGACACACGGAGCAACAAAAAAAAAACAAGAAAACACCCACTCGTGTATTTCCTACGCTAATCTTTAAATAGATTTTTTTCGCCTTCTCTTACTTGCAAAAAACACACACGCTACACTGCAGCCGTGGGAATAGAAGAGTGGCATGAATATGGATGGAGGTGCTCAGCTTAGCATGCTAACAGCTACAGAACCCCAGTGATTTATGTCGAGCTACTGTTCTAACAGGAATCAGAAAACACCCCGCAGACCTGACTTATTTATAAGCTTGGACTCGCAAACTCCCAGCAGGCCTCAGGTTGCTTGGGCTTTCACCAGCTTACTCATGTCGGGGCATCTCCGCGACACTGAGCGGGCTTAAAATACGTTTGCAGAGGTATTGATAATCCGCTTGAATTTGTCTGGACCTCATCACAAGATTCATTTGGATTCGGTCACAGAGCTCAGCTCTGTCGGCACACATCAACAAACGGCAACCCGGAATGCTCTTCTCCACAAACAACATTTCGTAGCAAGAAACGTCTGCTTCCGCAACCTTTGAACGCTGTGCTAAACTGATGCAAGCTAATGTGCAAGTTTGTGACTAGTTAAATGTTCACTCGTTAACAAAGGCGACAGAGGCCTCCCTGCTTAATGACTCAACCATCTGACAGCTTGGTGCAACCCCCAGACATGTAAGTTAGACACTGTCAAGGCTCCCCAAAAGTGAAGCCGAAAGCTCTCTAACACTGCCCTGGTGGCTGGCTGCAGTATAGGTCATAAACTCCGCCCCCCGCCCCTACACTGTGAGTGGATGGGACCTGGTGCCAGATTAAAATATTGAAAAGCTTTTCATAAATTTCTCATTTTATGTAGTTTAATCATGTCGATGTTTGTTCAAGTGGTTTTATTTTGTTTTGGGGGGGGGGGGGGGGGCCTTTTTCGGG
>CAAKHG010019929.1:3759-30749 GCA_901007715.1 Dactylopterus volitans
TTTTGGGCCCAAAAAAAAAAAAAAAAAAAAAAAACCCCACAAAAAAAAAAAAAAAAAAAAAAAAAGTCGCTCTCATCCTCGAGCGTATCAATCCTGCCCTCTCTCTTGCATAACAAGCAGCAGATGTCTGGTAACTTAAGCCTCAGTGTTGTTACTTGTGTCACAGCGGTAGTTGGATTCTCTCCATCTGCCTGCTTCTCCTCTGGCTGCACATCTCCCGCCTGCGGCAGCGAGGCTTCCGTGGTGCCCGAGGTCAGCCGAGGGGGGGTGGGGGGGGGTCGCGGAGGTCAGCGGGGGTGCGCCGTCTCGGCAAAAGCCTGATGTTCGGCATGTAACCGGCGCACGGGCGCGTTACGTGGATTAAGTGTTTAAGACAGCTTTCGCGTGCACGAGTGCCGCATGAAGCCACCGTTACATCAACTGACAAACAACGCGGCAGCAAGAAAACAGTGCATGGCAACATTGTTACCTGCGCAAATGAGTCAGTAACGAGCCAAAGATGGAAAAAAAGAAATTTACAACACCTGATTTTCCTGACCTACGATGATCTTTGCTAGGAAATAAGTCAAAGTCATCAAATTTGGGTTTATTTTTTTATTCATAGGTTTTTATACATAAAAAAGGCATATTTATTGTGACGCTTTCCTGTTATGTTTTTTTTTTGTGAGCCAAGTAATTTCTGTGTTAAAAAAAAAAGTCAATATCAATTTAAAATCATTTCCCAGTTATATCTCATGTTTATGTTTAACGGTTGTATGATATTTATTATTGTTGAGTCTTTGTTTTTCAGAATTAGTTTATTGTTTTCTGTTTGTTTATTTATTTATTGACCATTAAGTAGTTATTAATTATTGATATTAATAGTAAGTATTATTACTATTATGACCAATAATATAATCATATTGTCAATATTATCCTTCTCGTAACAATTATAATAATAATAATCAACAATAACAATACATTTTACTTATATAGCACATTACATATGAAAATAAATCTCAAAGTGCTAAATGCAAGCGTAAAACATGTTTTAAAAGATGCATTAAAAGAAAGTGGCAAAGGAGCTACACAAAAGAGAATTTTAAAAGCAAGCAAAAACATTATTTATGATTTGATGTATTTTTTCCTCTTTTCTTTTAACCCTATCATCCACTCTCAGCCCCAGTATTTCGAAATGGTTATTCATTAATAAATAGTTAAATGTGGGTCTAAGGTTCTTTCGCTAGTTTTTAAACGTCTTAATGGCCCTGCGCCCTCTTATTTATCCGACCTGCTTGTACCATATAAACCCTCGCAGATCCAGAGGTCCTCCGGCACCGGATTTTTATCTGTACCAAATGCCAGAACAAAAATCCACGGTGAGGCGGCATTCAGCTACTATGGCCCCCACCTGTGGAACGGCCTGCCGGAGAACCTCAGACTGTAGATGTTTTTAAAAGAGGGTTAAAGATGCACCTTTTTAATTCGCCTTTTAGCTGACCTTTTAAATTCTTCCTACATTCTTATCAGGTTTTACTTTATGTTGCTGCCTTTTTATCTTGGCTTTTCTATCTCAAGTATTTTTACTCTTTTGACTTTCCACTCTGTTTTAATTATCTTATATCAGGCTCTTTATCCTATCTTAAGCCTTTAGTTTTTTTTAACTCCAGGGTTTCCTCAGGGGTGGTCCTCCACACTGGGAGCTGTATCTGGCCTGCTGCTGGAGGTGAACCCTTCAGCCTAGCTGGTTGGGAGGGCTCCCCACCTTGGGCCTGGGGTCTGCCCGCCTGTCGGAGTCGGGGGGGTCGGGGTGCCGGCGCCCCCCCCGCCCCGTGGTCATGACCTGCGGCTCCTCCCAGTGTGGACGCCCCCAAAGATGGCGTTTTCCTTGATCCTCAGTGCCCTGCTAGGTCTCCCTACTGTCAGCGGTGACGATGTGTGCGTGTGTGTGTGTGTGTGTGTGTGTGTGTGTGTGTGTGTGTGTGTGTGTGTGTGTGTGTGTGTGTGTGTGTGTGTGTGTAATGTTTCTAACTGTTGTAGAGCATGTTGTGCTGCATGTTAATTGTATCAAAAGTGCCCTATAAATAAAGTTTGATTTGATTTTGATTTGATTTCAGCATAAATCTACTTCAAGCTGCAACGAGTTGCAGTACCTCCGCCTCTCCTTTGGGTGCCGCAATAGTTTCCCGCAGACCCGCCCGTCCTCGTCTCTCTGTCTTCGTTGGCTCGCCGCGCGGAAGTTCTACAACAGCCCAGTTATGTATACAGTGTCAGCATGAGCTAAAAGTCACTTTCCGCCTCGGCGCCAGACTCCCAAAACCTCAGCTTCTCGTGAGGCGACAAAATGGTCAACCTCGGTCTCACCCGCGTGGACGACGCCGTGGCAGCGAAGCACCCGGTGGGCTCCCGCACTTTTCTGTCAGCCTTGGCTGGACGTCCCGGGGGGCGCAGGCAGTCCCGGGAACCGGCCGCTGACACTCTGACGTGTGTTGTGTTTGGGACTAAAAGCAGAGGAACTGTGTGTCGTCCTCATGTCGTCCTCATGTCCTCTCCTGTCCTCTCCTGTCCTCTCCTGTCCTCTGCCTTCTCCTCCAGGGTTTGCAGCGCTACGCCGCCTGTCAGTCTCACGCCTTCATGAAGGGGACGGGGACCTTCGTGCTCGGTAAGTGGATCAGTGCGCCGAGCGCACTACAACACAGCTGGTCTTTGGGGGGGTTTTTTCCCCCAAGACCTCGAACAATAAAAGTGGATGCTTCGATGTTTTCGCGCCGTTTCTGTCTGCACATCTGTAGACAACCCAAATATTACTACTTCCCACATGATGGCGCTACATTCCCCTAGTGAGTCTACTATTAAATAGGAGGATTTTTTTTAATGGCTAATGTAAACCGGACTAAGCACGGAGTCATGATTGTATTAGAATAAAGGTGTTGGCGTGTATTAAAACAATGAATGAAAATACATTACAGCAAATTACCAACTGAAAATTAATTCCAGTCCATCCATTCAGACATGCAGTATATTGAGATAGGAACAATGTTGGTCCGTTTTCCCTGTTATTAATGATAGGCAGATCATAATCGACTCTATTAGATTAAAAGGTACACACACACACATGCACACACACACACACACACACACACACACAAACCCTAAACAGTAGCCATAGATCGAGCCCCAGAAGGAGTGTGCTGTACACATGACTCACATGCAGGCACAAGGCTGTCAGCACTCATCAAGAGCCTGCAGACGGACTTAAAACCACAGTTTACATTTTTTGTCTCATGCCGTGGTCATAAAATAATTATTTAAAAAAAAGACTGATGTGTGAGGATAGAAACGATTCCCTTTTAAAATTCTGTGATTTTTGACTGCTTCCTTTGACTGTTAGAAACTGCAAGAACCTCCCTGATGGAAAACATTTTATCTTAAAAAACAAACAAACCCAAAAACATCCGGAAAGTCAACTGAGCAGGAGAACTATAGGCACAATGGTTACAAAAGCTGTGTGATGTCGCCTGAAATCATGAATTTCATGTTTCGTATTGCTGCCAGATGCACTGTGGAGATGTCTTGTTTTTATAGGCACTCTTGGCTTCTTTGGCATTCAGACGGTTCTGCAGAAAAGGCTTCCTTATCCCCTTCAGTGGAACCTGCTCATTTCCATCGGTGAGCTTGATGAAAACTATGGTTCTCTCCGGCCTGCGGCCGCTCAGACGCCCATCTCACCCTCCCCTCTGCTCCCCTCTGCAACCTCCCGTCTCCCCTGTCTCAGTGGCGTCATCGGTGGGCAGTTACGCGGTGACACGCTGGGAGACGCAGAAATGCTCGGATCTCTGGTTGTTGATCGAAACGGGCAAAGTCCCCGACAGGTCGCCGCCGCAGGGTGAGTGCAGCTGCTCGCTCGCTCCCTTTTTTCCTCATGCCGCCGATGTGCGTTTCGGTCCCGATATTCCGGGTGAAGACAGCGGGCAGGCTTTTGTGCGTTGCGTTGACGGCTGTCTGTGTTCGTGTTTCAGTGCCTCGACCAGAGGAGACCAAAGAAAACGGGAAGACAAAATATGGCGACGTGATGGAATGAACGTGATTATGAACATTGCTGGTTTTCACCTACTAGACAACAATACCTTTGGAGAAATAAGCTGGAACCATTTAAAAAAAAAAAAAGAGCTCTCTAACTATAGAGAGCTCGAGGTCTGATCATTCTGTTTTTACTTGCGTACATGCCAGTGTTTTTTACATCTTTATTTCTGCAGGAAATGAAGTGAGTGCATTTTTTTCTCTCTTTTTTTCCCCAGTAGTAGAGTTTGTGGAGCTTTTGGACGTCAAAGCATCCAGATAAACAGATGAATTTTCCGAATCAGAGATCAGGAATTAGTAATGGGTTTTTCCGAGGACTCAGATGCTAAGCTTGTGATCCGGTATTATTATTATATGGATGTGTTTGTTTGGCATGCAACTGAGCTAACGCTGCAATACCACCACCTGTCACTAGCTGTCAGCACATACCTCACGAGGTGAGCGTTTGCAGACTTCGGTAAATAGAGGCGACTGGCAATTTTGTGGTTTTGGGGAAAAAAAAGTCCAAACTACCCTTTGTTGTGTGCAGTTGTAGAATCATTATTTAAATAAACTTGGGCAGCGATGCCATTGCCTTGAAATGCTTTTACTGTGGTGCTTCCAGTCGGACCTTATATCCTTCCCTGAGGATTTTTTTTATTTATCATACTTTTTTTTTTTTAATCCCCAAGGGGATTGTGGGTCTGCATTTGACCCATCCATATTGTGATTACACACCACAAGCATAAAACACACACCAGAGCAGCAGGCAACTGCTGTTGCAGCACCTTTTATTTGTTTATCATACTTTTTTTTTAATCCCCAAGGGGACTGTAGGTCTGCGTTTGACCCATCCATATTGTTATTACTCACCACAAGCATAAAACACACACCAGGGCAGAGGGCGACTGCTGTTGCAGCGCCTTCAAGGGGCATCCAAGGAGCTAAGTAACCTGCTTAATGACTTCAGCTCAAAAAATGGTACCAGGTATCGATGTAAAATGACCAAACATTCTGCATATCTTCAAAATCCAAAGTCCATAGGTGAGGCCGGCATGATCATGAAGCCATTTTCCGCCACAGATGACGTGATTTGTCAGTGGGGAAAACCGGGCGCGTTACTGGCGGCTCCGTTGTCGCTGTCCCATCAGTTCCAGTGAGCCAGCAAACACAACAGCAGGGTTCTGGAACTTGGCGTGAATTCGTTTTTCCATCATAACTTCTACGTTAATGTGTAAGAATATGTAATAGGTTTTTTTTTTTTCCTCTAATGCAAAAACACAATTCCTGAAAGCAGGGCCCAGATTGTCAAAACTCAACCCCCCAAAAAATCCTCAACGCAAAATTTAAAGCACCTTACGTCTCCTTCAAAAACAAGCACTTTGTTTAAAACCACACCTCTGAAAAGGTGATACTTTTACATCAACAGTTTACGCGCGAGCGTCAAATAAACGTCCTTCCAGCGCCGGCGCAGCTGTGCTAAACATTCGACACGGCTTAACCACCAGTACTTGTCTAATGACATGTGCTGAGTTTAAAAAAAACAAAACACTAGTACAGCTCGTCTGTGGCATTTTCGCCGGCAGCACGCTACAATATGGACGCAAATTCTTGGTACTTGGCGGAGGACGCCATGAACCTACTGTAAACAAAAAACAGCACACACTATTGCAATTGTCCGTCTTGTCCCCGATGTGCAGCCGCGCAGACGCCACGAACGACGTGACCCCGTTCATGGGGATCCTCACGTTCATTCCGACTTGTCCCCTCGCCGCCCCTCGCCCTCTCTCTCCCCTTGCTCCTCATCCTCCTCTCACTCGAGAAACCCTTTCTTCTTTCTCCAAGATTGCCCCCCCGTCGCCGCGCACACAGCGAAGCTGTTCACGCTGCTCGAGCTCTGATTTCCGCGTGTTTCCGATTGGTTGGACGCGTCTTCACGTCCGGGTTTCGGGTGCAGGTGTTTGCTCGCCGCGTGTGCCGCTTGAGTGGCTTCGATGGGCAACTGAACGGTGCGTCGAATGTGGGGAAAATGTGTTTGGTGTGTGTAGTTTATTGCAAAATGTGCCCGGCTGAGACTGTGCTTGTGGTTGTGTAAAGCGGGGCTGGGGTTTTCTTCCTTATCTGTCAAGTTTCCAAAGCTCTACTTTATACTTGACTTTGGTGTGTAAGCAATCATAAGAGAACTGCAATATTATTGTCCAGGTAAATGCAGGAAAAATGTGATCTTGCTTCTTTTTTTGTTTAAAACCTAACAAATGCATCCAATGGGCACCTCAGTTTGTGCTGGTGACATATTTGTGGCTTTTGGAAACAATGGTGTCTTTCAAAGCGGCTTTATCACCTCTAAGTGAATAAAGCAACCAAAGTCCAGGGCTTTGCTTCGTGGAGAACAAGCCAGAGAAAGTTCACTAACACAGAGAGCCGAAAACGCAAGCTCTCGTTGGTGCGCGTGTCTGGAGACGGAGATTCTCATCACGATTAAGGCAATTGAATAAGGGAAGAGTTTGGTTTGCGTTCCCTTCTCCCTCTCCATCTCCCTGCGGCCCGAATCCACCCCTCAACCCCCGACTGCCTCTTGCTCTCATCCCTTCGCGGCAACTCGAATCCGATTTGACGCCTCCCAACGTTTGAAGGTTCTGAGGGTCCTCCGTCTGTCCGCATCCCGCCGCGAAACGAATAATCTCTCACATCCTTTGTCACATGCACACTTGATACCGCCGAAGGAAAAGATGCTTAGAAGCAAACTGGAGATAATGAGGCGGACGCGAGAGTGTGTGTGTGTCGGGGTGTTTGGACGTGCGGGCGCGGCAGCAGTGCATGAAGGTGACAGCAGAAGACGGGGAGATGAGGAGGGCGGGCCTGAGCGCCGCCTCGCCTGACCCTGCCGGTCGAGCTGCGGCCCGGTCGCGGCGCCCTGTCTCTCCTCTTCCCGTCGCTTTCATTTCTTTCTGCTGTTGTGTAACAATCGAAGCCCGAAGCAAACACAACTTTATTTTTTTTTTTTTTTTTTTCTACAGCTCCAATTGGAAAAATCCAAACGACCCCGGGGCTTTAATCTATACTCTGAAACACTGCCATTGAGTGTTCCATCATTGGGACCCGTCTCGGTGGCCTGCAGCCATAATCAATTCCCACAATTTACTACAATAACTGGCGTATTATTGGTTATCAGAGGAGAGGCGGTCGTTAATTGTGTGTCCCATCTTGCTCTTTTTTTTTTTTTTTTTTTTTTTTTTACATGGTAATGAACAACGCGTAGGGCCATTTGATGAACTTAGAAGGGGGAAAATATGATTCAGAATCTGGTTTGGCAGGGGGAAAAAACACACACACACACGCAAGGCAGGAAATAAATGACATGGGATCTGTTGTGACAGTCCGTATTAATCACTGGTGAAGTTTTGTGCAGATGGAAGGTGGAGTGAGCGTTCAAGCCCGGGCAGGTTGACTTTGTGCTTCTACGGCGATGAGTCACTCAAACAGAAAAAACATGATCCCGATCTGCCGGAATGTTTTTTTTTCCAAGCCGGAGAGATGAAAGAAAAACAGTTAACACTTGGGAATACATCGATTGTTTTTTGTTTTTTTTTGCCATTCGATAGCCGCTGCACGGCGTGTCCAAATGAAAATAACCGTGTTCATAGCTAAGCAGAGTTGTTTTATTTGAAACAATGTATGACAGTGCAGTCCCAATATATATATATATATATATGTGTGTGTGTGAAAAATGCTTAAAAATTGAAAAGGTCCAGCAACTCTATCAACTTGTAAGTGCTTTTCAGAGATATTTTTCCTTAAGAGAAAAGATATACAATATATGCAGGGCTAAACTATCATGGAGTTAATTTGTATGCAGAAATTTAATCACAAACCATATAATTTCACTGCACGCCTGTAAAACACTGCAACTTTAAAAGTCACTGGAAGTACTTGGCAAATCCGCAATGCACAACCGGATTAAACATAACTTGAACGCATCTGGAGCGTTCAAGTTATTTATGTTTTAAAGTTTAGTTATGTACGCTTAACCAATATTAGATTTCATCCAATATAATTAAAATTAAGACAGCCGCTGAACACCTTCCTTTCTTTTCCTCAGGCGTATCCCATGAATAACATAAATAATCACGAGTTTTGATATAATCCTCTCATTCACCATGTGTGTATTGTTGTCTGTAGTTGACTGCCCGAGCTCCATCGCTCCGGACGTGTGTCATGCGTCGCACGCCGTTCAGCGGCCGTCCGTCCTCCTGCCCTCCGGCGCCATCAGCTCCGCCATGATTTGAGGCTGCTGCGAAGAGGGGGTGGGGGTAAAGTTTGCTCAGCTCCTTTCGATGAAGCAGCGGCGGGGTGTGGGGGGGTAATAATATGCGGCCTTTATGAATAACGTCTCGGCGTTCCAGCGGCGACATAAAGCGCAAACTCAAACTGGCTCTTACCGCGGGCCCGAGCCAATCAGCGCTCGGCTCGCAGCGCGCCGCGTCCAATGGCTGCGCCCGCAGCGCTCGCGCACGGCCGTTTGAAGGGCGGTCCCCGGCGGAGGGGAGGAATGCGCGGCTCGCGCGCAGCGCCGGAGTTTCGGTGGGACGGGTGAAGTCTCGCAGCCGCATTTAAGACCGGGAGGATTTGTGGCTAAAACCTCTTTAAGGGCAAGTATCCGGTCGGTCACAGCGCCGGAATTCATTTTGATTTTTTTTTTCTTCTTTTTCTGCTCTCCGTGTGTTCGGCGGCGCGTTTGTATGAGGTGGCCCAACTTTTTTTTTTTTTGTCTGCTGGTGTGTTTTGATTGATTGCACCGTGTCAACACCTCCATGGCGTTGATAGCGACCGACCAGGGCTGCGAGCTGAACGGGGCGTCGGTGGTGTACGGCAGAGTCGGGCCCAGGAAGGGGGTGTTCCAGGGGAAGGCGGACGGCTGCAGAAGCGCTAAAATGCAGCCCAAAGAGACGGAGTACTCCATAGACGGCCTCCCCAAAGCGTTCCTGCACAGCCTCAGGACCCTGTTTGACATTTTGGACGACGGCGGCCGGGGTTACGTCCACATCTCGGAGATCGAGAGCCGCTGGCAGGGCGCGGACACCCGGGAGCTGCCCGGCGGGGTGCTGAGCTGCCTGCGCAGGGTCACGCCACCGCATGGCTGCCTCACCTTCGAGCGGTTCGTGGCGGGGCTGCGGTACTCCATGCTCAACCCGGAGAACAGCTCCCACTTCAAGGCCCAGGTCGCCGTGCACCCGCAGCAGGCTCCGAAGCAGAAGCCCGCCCCGCTGTCCGCGTGTAGCGTCGGGACCCGGGTCGAGAACAAGGTCCGCCCGCTCGGGCCGAGCAACGTGACCAACACCCAGCCCCACCGGGCGTCCTCGCTGCAGAGCCGGGCCAGGCAGGAGGAGGGGGCCGCGTACCCCGCGTGTGGACCGGCGCGGTACAGCGCGGGCTTCGAGAGGTCCGGGCGGAGTCTGGAGCGGATTCCGGGCGCCCCGGAGGGAGCGTGTTACCGGATCGAACCGACTCACGTCAGCAACCCAACGCAGCCCCAGCAGAGCCGGGTCAGGTCCATTGAGTCGCTGGCTTTGGAGTCACCGCAGCTCCAAGGACCAAGTGAGTAGAACCAGTACAGTCAGAATCGAGAATGATCATGATGAATGTTGGATGAGCAGGTGGAGGACTGATGTGCACATTGATGAGTGAAAGTCAAAAATGCCCAGTACCCCTACTTTCATAGGCTTTTTTTTTTAACTTCATACGTTTTAATTAATGTTTAGATTAACTGTCTATGCCATAAATCATCAGTAAAACTGAATATCTTTAATAGCCCAATGAAGGTGAAGTCTTTAGTTGGAGTGTTTGGTTACATAATAACCATTTGCACTATAGTCCTGATGTCAGATAGATCCAGCAGCCATATGGACGAGAAAACGGCACGTCTGAGAAGCTATTTTTGCTACTTTAAATAATTTGTGTTGAGTAACTGATAAATTGTGAATGTCTCAGCGTTGCCGTCTATCAAACATTTACGCGAGACGCTGCAAGATGCACACCCCGCTTTCAAAGTTCTTATCCTGACTCCTCAAGCTGTGCATGAGGATGGGGCGAGCGGTCGGGAAGCCCGGGCGGCTGCATCCCTGAGTACCTGCCAGTGCGCAGAGCCGAGCGCGCTGCGATCCCACGAGCAAGCCTGCGGTTCACACGCATAACTGAGTTGATAAGTCCGCTGCAATCTCGCCAGCTCAGATCCCCTGTTATCATTTAATTGGATGCACTGAACCATTTTGTACACACAAGTGCACAATGTCTGCGGAGAGCCCGTGTGTCAGTATTTGCCGTTCTGGCAGGAGAGCAAAATTTGAATTAAAGTCTTAAAAGATTTCAAGGGGAGTCTTTTCCCGAATCTCCAAGAGGAGGGAGTGGGTGGGGGGGGGGGGGGTCGGCGGCCGTCGTTGGGGTCCGACAGCGTACTCCTGAGTGTCCTATATTATGTAACAGCTTAAACAGGCCTGTTAAAGGGTGCCTGCTTCGAATTTGGGCGCCTAGTTGAATAATTGCTGTCGTTAAACCCAGGTCAGGTCAGAGGTCGTGGCAGAAATCCCTGCACGGATTTATCCTCCTGGCGGGTCGTCTTAGTGGAGGGCTGCGGCCACAAAACTGGACGCTCCTCCTCTTGTCAGGTGGATGTAGGCTGGGGGAGCTGCCGAGAAATGCCAACTTTGCGCGCTCATTATGTCATTCCTGCACGCGAGCTCCCATGCAGACCATCATTCCCGCCTCTAATGATCGTAGATATAGCGCTCGCTCGCGCGCTCTCTTTCTCTCAGCCGGTCTGTCAGAGTTGGTCTGATCTCCGTGCAGCCAGGCCTGCCCGGAGCTATGAGAGTGACGCTCACTCTTTCGCTTTCTCTCTCTCGGGCTCTCCGGGATTTCGCCGCTTGCGTCACCGGCGCTCAGTCAGGACGGTGCTGGTTTTTCAAACTGATGGAAACAGTGGATGGACAATCGCACGCTATTGCTAGACGTTCACTTCGCGTCGAGCGCTTTGGGTCAGTGGCTGTGTTTCATGGTTTGAGCTTGACCCCTCCAGTCAAGGGATGTGCTACAGTCTTCCAACCCCCCCTCCCTCTTTTTTCTGACAATATCATGCTTCAAACTTAAAGGCAACTGTTGAGGGAGGAGCTCTTCCTGCTTTCACATCGTCACCCTGGTGCACAAGAGCGGGAGGTCCATGAAGACGTTGCTTTTCTGAGTTTGGTTTGGAAGAAAGTAGCTGGCTTGCAAATGCCCTTATGGCCGAATTGCTACAAATACCTGCAGTCTTTCCAGAAGAGAGGATGCTGGTCCGGCTGCATTACTCCCCATTGTTTAGGGATTCACATGGAACAACATTTCAGTGCATGCCACACTTCTTTGAGGCATCCACATAAAATTTGACTTTTTAGTGATGACAGATAGAAAGACCAGCAGTTTCTGTGTTGTAATCTCTCAAATGCAGCCAAACCCTGTTGGATTAGTCCAGATTACAGCAGGCGGGCCAGGGCTCACTAAACCGTGGCAGCGTTGAAATCTCCCTCCCTCCCATCACCCTGGATATCAAAGTCCTGCCACTCACTGTTTTTCACTTTCTCTTGGTTGTGGGAAACATACGCAGCGGTGGTGTGCACATACATCTGAAAAATACGATATCGATGAAACAAAACCACCACCAGGGAAACTGCTAAAGAAAAAATAGTCGCTGAGATGCTCGGCCAAGTTTGCACACTCGTGCTGGAGAGCTCGAACGCGGACTTTAGTTTCAGAGATTCTGCGTAAAATCCTCAGAAACGGCCAACGCATTCAAACGCCATGTTGGTAGGAGTGAGGCACACATCCACACTTGCACGGTTTTGTTGCGAAACTGACTGCACAGGAAAGAAAAACATGCTGTTAGGCGGCTCTGTTTTGACAAAGTGAAGACGGAGGTCTCGCGATCCCTTAGTGGGGCGTCAAGAGTTGTCTCGGCTGTTTTTCTCGGGTATTTTCTACCAGAATTTCAAACATTGGTCATTGCGTACTTGTATCGAAAATCATGAGGAATTGTTTGAGGTCTTGCCTTGATTTTAATTCGGGTACTTTTCCCCTGTGCCAGTGTGACCTCGAGCCTCATCAAAAACGGTGCCAGATGATGAGTGAGGTATCTAATGATGACGCTTTTGTTTCCGGTGCGTTTTGATACTTAATGTTTTCACAAACTTTACGATCTTCCTGTGTGTTTTAGTTCAGTGAGCACCATGTAATGAAAATAATCCTGCCCGTTAGGCGACACCCAGAAATATTTGCAGAGTAGGGCTCCCTCCTGTGGTGCACTTTGGCAGCCCAACTGCATCCTCAGGCCAGAATAACATTGAGTGTGTAGTTTTCTTGGTGTTCTTTAATAGTAAACTTACAACACAGAGGAATATAATTTTGTTTTTTAATCAACCAATGGCACTGCGTACAAATCCAGCACGATCGTTGTTAAATGTGCCATATATCGGCCAGCCATAACATTAAAACCACTGCATGTTTACCATAGAATAGAATGCAACAGCCCTGCAGTAAAGTCTCCCTCCAGGAGGAATTCATGTTGAATTTCTACTGAATCTGCGAGAGATGTCGACGTAATTTAATGATTGTTATTGGGACTGCACTGGGTCCCCAGGACAGTAATGTTATGGCTGATCGGTGTATGTTCAAATGGTCTTAATAAAGAGTTTCCCTGTTAATATAAGCAAAAAATAAATGTGTGGTAGATACAGTTACATCTATATGCTTTCACATTTGTTTAGGTGTTGGAAAATCCGGTTTACCAAGATCTCAGAGCGAATCGGCAACGGGATTCTCTGGCGCCTCCAGGCGACACGGGCGGAGTCGGGACGAGCAGCGGCGGCACACCATATCCAACGGCGTGGATTATGAGCTGGTTGGTGTATACATGCACACACACATGCACACACACTCCCACAGGTGTCGCACGGGTCCCCAGTCGGAGTTTGGGCCAGATTTATGCGAGCGATGGCGCTTATGTGCATACACTCTTCCATTCATAGCCGCTAGCTCAACAGAAGAGCAGCCGGCCGCTACACGAGGGTCTGCTGTGCGTTCGCCGGAATCCACCCGCGTCACATGGTGCTTTGCACCTTTTTTTTTTTTCCAATATCACATCTCTTGCAAAAGAAGAAGAAGTCAACTTCATATGAATGCGAGGCTGGCTGTAATAGGAAACTTGTAAACTTCTGGTTTACACCTGTAAATAAACCAAACACGGCCGCCGGCCTCATCATCTCTGTCTGCTGTTTTATGATGAAATCGTTCGTAAAGCAGATACAGGTGGTTGTATGTATGCTTTTTTTTTTTTTTGGTTTTACTGACAAGAATTGTTGAGGCTGCGTGAATTTTCTGGAATTTAAAGCCGGGAATTTTTAATGTCGGATTAATAGTTGAAATACATTGTCAAGCAAAAATGCTAGCAAGTGCCAAATATTTGGATTTGGGTTTTTTTTTTTTCCTTGTCTGATTTTGGCTGTTTGTGGCTGTAACTTTTGGGCTGCTAGCTGGACAAAACAAGCTCAGGTGTGTCACCTCGGGGTGTGTGAAGCTGTGGCAGACGCGCAGATTAACTGGTAACGGGAGTTGTCAAGTTGTTTTAAGTCCTCCTCCAGTGAAAAGTTTTCGACCTTGTTCAAATGTCCATGTGATGGTTTTTGAGTGTGTCACAGGACGTATGAGGTGTGAAACTAGCTGTCAGTCTCCAAGTAGAAAACAGAAACGGGAACCAATCATAAGCACTTATGGAGTATGACTGAGTGGCTCGTTAGCGTGTGGTGTGTGGACACGATGACAAGAGGACATGCTTGCTAGGGATTAAAGAGAAGGGGATGGTTGATAAAAGTCTTTCGGTGGACCGCTTGGACTTTGATCCTGAGTCTTATCTAATCAGAAATGAGATTTAAGAGTTAATGGAGTCAATAGAGGAAATGTGAAACTGTTTGGACAGAGTAAAAAAAAAAAAAAAAGCTTTTAAAATTCAGGCCCCATTCCGCTCTCTATTGGCCCCCTCATTCCCCTCCCACCCCTCTGCCCCCTGCCTCCTCCCTCCGGCGTGCCCCTCCCACCCTGCAGTCTGGAGCTCACGCCTGCTTTCACTCCCTGTCTCTCCGTCTACTTCACCATTTCTCACTTTCTCCAGCCTGTTCTCCCTCTTTCTCTCCCCGTCTGTGTCACTGTCCCCGTCGTCCTCCCCCCTTCGGCCTCTGTGTCTGAGGAGGCCGACTGACCGACTCCCCTCCTTCTCCCTCCCTCCCTCCCTGCCCCTCTCCTCCTCCCCCTTCCCTCTGTCCCTCCCACCCAGGCCGACTTGGCCCGCTGCTGCCCTGATGGTAGTGAGCCGGGTTGGGCCCAGGGGCCTGGTAGAAGTAGAGGACTCGCTCGGCCCAGCCGTCCAGGCTGTCTGGGCCGCCTACACCACTGTCTTCATCCCCCTCAGCAGTAGCCTCTACAGCAGCAAGGCCCTGCAGTTTTTCCTCTGGGTGAGTAGAGGGAGAAAAAGATGGAGGAAGACAGGGAGGGAGGTTTGTGACGGTATTTGTCCGTGATCAGCTCGGGGTTTCAGCTCAGGGTTCTGGGCGATGTTTGTCTGTGACAGTAATTTGTGACAAATAGACAGCTTAGCTCACCCCAGTAGCTCATCCAGCAGGAATTCAGCGCGAGCGTGTCGAACATGACACCAGACACAATTTATCGGTTCTATTTTAAGGACTTCAGGACTTGCTTGCTGGTTCACACCAGTCGCAACACCGTGGCGTAGGTCAGGTTGGATCAATTAACCGATTGAAAGAATTTTAAGTGCGCGTTTCGAATTATTTAACAAGCAGAAATGTCAACCTGTCGCTATTTCCAAATTTGTAGACGCGCTGCTCTTCTCGGTTAAGTTCATGTAAACAAAGTCTTTGGGTTTTTGGACAAAACAAGATTAATTTTAAAACCTTTTTTTTTTTTAGCTGCCTTTGCGTTTGTTCATTTACTGCCGCTGACCTGCTGCTGTTGCTGTTGTTGCTGCGCTTCAAAGTTTTGGGGACACACAGATGCTTTTCAGATGAAGTTTAAAAGGCCGTTGTGTTTCCCTTTGTGTTTGAGCGAAACAGCCTGCGCAACACTTCATCTGTGCCGTGCGGCTGCATTGTACGTCGCTGTGAAGTCACGGCTGCCCATTCAGCCACGCTGGGACGTGGACGCGGGACCCGCTCGGTCGTACACGCTCACACGTTCAGCCATTTGCTGCTCTCCCCTCTTTCTCTCCTTTGCTCCTTTTTCTTTCATTTAAATGGTGGGCTTTCCTGCCTGTGGCCCACCACACATTCATGCAGCCTGACACTGGGTCATGCCTCATTCTAGACACGGATCCCCCCCACCCCCACCCCCCCTTCACCGCACCACCCCTTCTCTCCCCTCTAAATCCCCCCCCTGCCTCGCTTTCTCTGTGTGCTCTTTCTCCCCAGGCACTTTTTGGTTAAGAGAACAAATATGAGAGGCTGGGTTTGATTTAGTCTCTGAACATCCCTTCTTCTCTGTTGGTTTGTGTGCGTGCGTGTATGTAGTTGGGTTTTTTTTTTTTCTTTTTTTTTTAAAACATCAATGAGTGATGGGATGGACCGAATCGCACAGAGGACGGAGCGATGGGTTGCATAGAAAGATGACACACCAGGTGGCTCAATGCCAGCGATGAGGCCGGGACTGTGGCAGTGTGCCGCATGGACAGCCTGGTCAGCACAACTCATTGCGGAGAGACTTGCTGGGTTCTATACATGCGCACACACACATTACACACACACACACACACATTACACACATTACACACACGCACACATTTTCTCTCTCACTTCTCTGTCTCTTTCACACACACACACTGGGGCGGCCACAGCCAAAGTGGGCTGGCTGTTTATCCCATTCCTAGGTTGCTGCGCGGTTGCCATGGCACCGGGCCGATTGCTCCTCTAAACATTTTCCAGGATGGGAGAGAGATCCCGGCACAATTGGTTTGGCGCCATTGTCTCAGCCAGCACAAAAGAGTTTGCTGCAGATGCCCTTTTTGGAAGTAAGGGGAGCCGGTTTCCCCGGCAGACTGCTGGCGGTCCAGAACCTGATCAGATTTACTCTTGGCAGCCGTCTTCCTTCGTGGTGGCGTGACAGCTATGACGGCTAAATCCGCCCAGTACACGGGGTCTCTGCGCAGAACCGGCACCGCGTTTTCTCCCGCTCCCCCCCTAATCGCGTTTTCCTCTCCATTTTCCCCGACATGTCGCCCCTTTTAACTCGCACAGTTGAAGCAAATGAAAGAGCTGGAGCAGGAGAAGGACTCCCTGCTGGCGGGCCTGGAGGTGGTGGAGCGGGCCCGAGACTGGTACCAGGGCCAAATCCACAATGTCTCCGAGAGACAGCGGCAGGTCGGACAGAGCTCCCACTGCGCGGTCAGTACACACACACACGCGCGCGCGCACACACACACACACGTGTCCATGCTGAAACCGCCACAACTCAGAATTCTATCAGAGATGCAACCTGTCCTACGTAACAGTTTGGTAATGCGTTTTGTTTTTTGTTTTTTCAATCGATAACTAGCCAAACACAGACGATATCCCATAATGTCCAGACATTCCAAACCTCATCCTAGCTCCCTTAAAAAAAAAAAACAGAAGAAGGGGGAAAAAAAGGTGTTTGTTGAGTTGTTGTTGTTGGAGTTTCTCTGTCATTTTTTCTTCCCCGTCTTGCATCTCATGCTTTCTTTTCGTCCTCAGGATTTTTTCACAGAAGCCAATCAGAGTCGCATGAATGTTCTTATTCCCAAATTGCAAGAAGTCAACCGCTGCCTTAATGACCTTATTTCCTGCACTGGGATGGTGAGATTTAACGTCACATAGACTGATGCCTTGATTCTTATAAGAAATGTCAAGTATTTAAGTGAGAGCGATTTAAAAAAAAAACAAACTATAAATCTTACTTTGTAGTCATTGTAGGACCAATCAGGAAGCGCACAGAAGTTTTGATCAAATCATCATTTGCTGACATGTGATAGGTGTTGTGAGGGAGTTTGGGATGTGAGAAAGTCTTTAGATTGCTTTCTGCAGTAATTTTTGTTGTTGTTGTTGTTGTTTTTGGTTTATAAATGAGAAATTTGTGACTTTTAAACTTGAATGCATGCTTCTCAGAATTTCCCCTTAGGAGATTACAGACAGCGGGTTATGAGAGGCAGCGGGATTATGATATTGCATGGAAAAATAGTCCGATTCTGGGGGAAAAAAAGCCGTGAAGGATGCGTTTCGGTGTTTTGGGGGTCGCAGGTTTCCTCTAACTCGGCTTCTCCTTTGCTTCGCAGCCGGCGTTTCCCTCCAGTGGTGCTCAGACAGCAGCTCTCTCCTCCGGCTCCCAGCCTCCAGCTCCAGCTCCTCCACAAGCCATCCAGAGACTGAAGGACCAGAACCGACTTCTCACACAGGTTTAACCGCAGTCTGAAAAAATTATCCAGCAGCAGCACTGTCCTGACAGAGTCCCCCAACAGCCCCCCGCTACTGTTCTGATGCTGCTCTCACCTGAATCCCCTTGTTTCTCTCGTGAAAGGAGGTGACGGAGAAGAGCGAGCGGATCACCCAGCTGGAGCAGGAGAAGTCGGCTTTGATAAAACAGCTGTTTGAGGCCCGAGCCCGCGGCGCCCAAGACACCAGCGTCATGGACTCCACCTTCATCTGAACGCCGCCGGCGCCGCGCTTGGGCCCTGCGCTTGGGCCCCCGGAGCGGCGGGCGACAAACTTTTACAAAGACTGCAGCGGCTCTAGCCGACGCCCGTTTACCCGACTGACCACCCAGTGGCAGCGATGCACCTTTTTTAGCCATGACACGCCCACACACCCGCGACTGCAACTCCTCACCCCAGCCCGCCACCCCAAAAACCAAATCATGCACTACCCAAGATGTGAGCACTCCGAGGAACACACCACCCAAACGACCGGACCCGGGAGGTGATCGGCTCTTAGACCCCTGCCGCCCTTCTGTGATGCGGATGCTGTAATCCCGCCCCGTCTCTTGCGGGATTGCAGCATCTGCAAGGTCTCCGCTCCCAAAAGACCTTTTTTTATTTTTTATTTTTTTGTTTGTTTGTTTACTTCTTGCTGCTCGACCTGACAAGGAACAGAAAAACGTTTACCTTTAAGCGGGGAATCCGCTGAAGCCCGGCCGAGTGTTCCAAAAAGCTAATCGGAGAACGAAAGCTGGGATGATTCTGCTGGAATAAAATGCCATATTCTTACAGTTATTTACAAAAAATAAATAAATAAATGAGCAGCCGCATCGGCCGGCTGCAAACCTATCGGTTACACTTTTGTTTACATTTTTTTAAGTTTGGTACCTTGACCTAAACCCCCGTATATCGACATCTACTTTGCCCTTCCCCCACTCGGTGTTTCCCATTGAATAAAACCTAAATGAATAATCACACATCGACTGACTCTCTGGTTTGTAGAGTGTTTGACGGCAAACGCTGAGAGCCCCGGCCTGTAGAAGAGCAGTTTTGGTTTTTATATCTATATATTACAGTAGCATGTTTTTAATCGGAAGATTTCCTGTGAATTTTGAGATGTTTTTTTTGTGAGACTGGAAGCGGAAATGGGAGGTCACTCTGTTAAGCCAATGAGATGGATGAGAGAAGTCTGAAAGTTTGCACGTAGAGGAGCAGGAGGAGGAGGAGGATAGCGACATGGTAGACGGTGAATGTGTCAGAGCTTGTTTAGGGAGATATTCTGATAGGCCAGGAAGAAAAAATTTAAAATCATCACTTTGGCAATTTAGTGCCACATTCCTTATATGTCTATACAGTGATTTTTTTTTTTTTTTGCATGGCTCATATTTTCAGCTCACCATACTCACCTTTGGAGATTTGTGTTCTGAGCCTGGAGATTAAAAGTTAGCAAAAATAAATAAATAAACCCCAACAAAAACTAAACGAATAAAACCTTTTTTTTTTTTTTTTTTTTTTTGTCCTCAAAGGCCTCCGTACTTACCAGGCCCTGAAACTGGTGATTTTTTTATTTTTTTTTCCTTTTTGGCTCCCAACTGTAAAAACATTTAGCACACGCAAGTTTACAATTGAAATATTTAGTCAGTGGGTGACGCGTAGAAAAGCCGAACCTGTAGTTTTATGATAGACTTGTATGGTACCGCTGGGATGTCTGCACATAACATAGTTGTATACTGTTGAATGTCTGTTTCCCACTTTGATTGTTATGTTGTTGTTTTTTCGCTGCTCGACCTACATGATGTGAGTGAAACTCTTCCTTCTGCTTTCTATCAAGAGCACTCCAACTTTGAATTAAATGTACAAAACGATAAACGAAACTGTGTGACTGTGGTTCTTTGCGATGCTTCTTTTATTTTTATGAGCTTTCAAATGTGTCGCTGAATCTGAACTAACAGGCGCTAATTTACTGAATTTAGATCATATTTCTGTGGGGGAAAAAACCTTAACAAACCGATTTTTTTTAATATATTTTTGCAATCTATACATTTAGAATATTTTTTTGCCATTTTTTCTGCTTAGAATAAATATAACAGTAAAAGTGGGTAAAAGAAAAACAGCTTTGAGCTGTTATGATCAACCACCATAAATCAAGGAAATGTCTCTTGACACCAGCGACGGCGCGGCGTAATTGATGCACCTCTTTTCCACTCCCGCTTATTTTAACGAGGAATATGACTCGCTAACGTTGCACTAATCCTGAGTGGCGGGTTGGCTGCAGTGACTCCAGAGCTGAAGCGGGCTGAAACCTGATGAAGCAGCATGGACTCTGATACATGATGACACCCCCCCCCGTCACGCTCTAACTAAAAGCGCGCCCCTGCTGACGTTCGGCTGGCTTCTAGCTTGAAAGAACGGCGCCGAATTTAACACCTCGAAAGCTGCTTTCGCATTCACCTGCTGGGGATGCCGCGTTTCTCTTTGCTCACCTCGAACCTCATTTTAACACGTAGATGCGAACCACTTCCACTTCGGGAGGCCTGTCCAATTTCTTATAATCGAGGAGAACCCAGGCTACTATCATTTTTACCAGTTAGCTTCAACGTTATCTGTTAAATAGTTAGTTTTACTGTTTGAAATCACTTCTGTAATCCAATGTTTTCTTTCTTTTAGTTGTCTCATCTGGTGCCTCATTATTGTACGCGTTAACGCTATTGCATGCAGTTCTATATTAAATTAAAATTATTACCTACATGTGCATAAGAATGGAATAACTGTGATAATCCTGATATATCTACAGTTGCGTAATTGTAAAACGTAAACTTCATATATAGGACTATTAATTGTCAATATTAAAGTAGCAATGGACATATTCTTACCTTTCATTTATCATGAATTAAACATTTGGAGAATGATACCGTCTCCATTCACACTCACTTTTATTATTCATTCTTTATTCTTTCAGGGAAACGAAGGCTTGATTTCACGGCATTAAGGTCGTCACACAACCTAAACACTACTTGTATGTAAATATTTGTATATTTTAGCCACATTAGCTCCCGAATAAACCTGTGTACTGATTTCCTGAGGCCTTTCTTCACTTTGGCTACCAGCTGAACAGCTACAGCGAGAATTTTTTTGAACATTTGTATCGCGGCTAGCGGCAGGAAAATTGAATGGATGCTATAATCTGCAAATATCCGGCTCATTAGAAAACACCCGACGATGCCGAGCCAGAAAAGATCCGTGCCTCCTCGCAGCCGTGAGCTTCCAGTCTGATCCAGAACTCAGCAAACCCCCCCCCCACGAATCTTCCACCCTCATTAAGGGAGGGTGACACATCTCCAGTGAGGAACCTGACACCATCACAAACAACACACACACGCACACGCAATAGGCAAACACACCCGGGTCAAGTTTCAGCTGCGGAGCTGCTCAAGCAGCCCGAGACGCACGGCGGCGGCGGCGGTGGCGGCGCGCACGCCCGAGCTGAGCTGGCCCAGCCATGCGTGAGAGAACAGCCGTCGAGCTTTTACGGCTGCGAGCTTGCGGGGCAGAAAAAGATCGATTGCGTCGCATTTTTTTATTTCCAAAAGTTTACGTCGGCGCATGAGTCCGGGGCTGCTCAGCGGGTGAATCGGGGCTAAAGGTCACTCGAGAGGTCGTTCAGTAACCCCGAAGAGCAGCCACATGCAAAGGCGTCGCGAAGCAAAGAACACTACGATTTCACTCGGATTTTCAGCGTATTGAGGCACGAGGGCCGACTGTCGGGACGCAGCGCAAACACACCCCTCGTCACACACACACACACACACACACCCCACCACCACCCCAACCCGCCCCCGAACATGTCAGCCTCACGTAACACGTTACACACTGTTACACTGAATTGAATCAGAAGTGATTGTCTGGACTGTTGCATCAGTTGTTTACTGCCGATTTTCCGTCAGGCGCCATCGGTCCGTTGCATCACTGCCAATCGGCGTGAACGGGTGATGGCGAGCCGCGACACGTCCGTCTGGTGAACTCGCTCATGTCTTTTTTTTTTTCTTTTTTTTCGTGATCGTCATCATTGTCTTATGCTTTCATTGTTTGAAAAAGGTGTGATGAATGAGGGGGGTGGTGGAGGGGGATAGGGGGCCCTAAAAAGAAGATCATGGCGTCCTGGGAGAGACCCCTCAGCCTCCACGCCCACGTCTCCGGGACGTGATTGGATGATCACACCGGGGAGGGAGTGTTGGGTCATCTTCCGAAAGGCGTTTTCCAGTCTCCTTGTGAGGTGACTCGCCCACGCCGGGGCAGACGCACGCAGGAGCCGCAAGGATCAGGTGGAGAGTGGCGACTATCAGGGGGAAAAAGGCGCCGCAGTCTCCCCGCTGAAAAGGTAGGCGTCCGTTTTGCATCGCTCGCGCCGCTGCCATTCAAACGGGGGCATCATTTTTGAACGCGCTGACTCTCGGTTTTGCATGAGTCCTTTGCATGAGGCCTTCCCCGTGGCGATATTGCAGCACCGCTCGCTTTTAATTGGACGCGATCTGCAGGGGACGAGGGTCTATCGCAGACATGCCACCCTGAGATGTGGAGACGCGTGGACGTGGCGGCGATGATGTGCGGACTTGCAAAACAATCCCGCAGAGCCCGTTCGTAAAGCCACATTAAGCAGATCCTGCGACACACACACACACACACACACATACACACACATATATCAGTGTGACAGTGGTACACAGACCGCTTGAGGCCTGAGAGGACGATTTCATTAGACCACCAATTACAGGCCAATTAAAAGGTAAGAGGCTTCAATTAAACATCATTTTGCACACGCAAGAGCCCACAGACTCGTTCGGTATTTTAGGGGAAGTTTTTTTTTTTTTCTTACACGTGAAATGTGAGCCGCAGTCGACAGTTTCTGAAGCCCAGACGGATTTTGCCAACTTTATTTCTGATCGAGTTTTGTCCGCTCCTGAAACTCTTTTATCATCGTTTTACTGTCTGTCATCAGTTCGTCAGTTCAGCTTTGTTTTATTTCAAAAAAGGGCAATTAGGGGAAGTGTGTCTCTGTAAACGGGATATGTCGTTTCTGATAAGAGTCGGTGCAGTAAGTCTCAGTTCCCGTCTAGTTAATTGCATTACAATCAAATCATGTTGAGCGTGCCATCTAAAAAGGCCCAGAGAGTGATTGCAGGTGTCTCGACTGAAGCATCTCCATGGCAACGATGAAGGCACAATTCCTAAGAAACCTTTTTTTTTTTTCTTCTCACAGCAGCCACTTTGAGCGCGCGAGAACAGACGCGTGTTTCTGTTGACATTAATGATTCCTACGGTGGCCCAGAGCTCCAGTTAATGTGATTAATGTGTTTGCCTACTATTTCACGTCCCAAAAATGCCCTTTTTTTTAACAGCCGCCGCCGTGGCCGTCGCCGTCATCATCATCATGTCACACGGGGCAGCTGTGAAAACGCTGCTGTTGATGGAAAAGAAAACAAACAAAAAAACGACGTTTTATGTTTTGTGTCGCGGTGACTCCGGCGCGCCGGCACGCACAGATGTAGATAAGATATCGACTCCCATCGTAGAAGCAGAAGCAGAAGCAGACGCGTCCGCAGTGATATCGACGACGGTTCCTGTGGTCCCCGTCAGCCTCACGTCAGCGTGGCGAGGATCCAGCCACACCGGCGGCCTGAACCGTGACACGAGCTCTAGCACACCCAGCGGATCTTAAAGTTGCCTAAACCCGGTGGAACCGGACCATCACCGGTTGTGATTGATGTATTTACCCCACTATGACTAACTGGCTGCTGTGAACAGGGTCTATATGTTGCTTTTCTCAGTGTTTCTGGCTACGGGTGAAATTATTCAATAACCGCAACTACTAAAAACGGGCAGTTCTGTTTTTATCATTTTAGTTTAGTCGCATCTCTGTAATTTTGTGCTGAGGAGAGGGCGAGTCGAAGCTGTGATTCACTCCAGAATTGCAGTTTCAAATGCAATTTTCTTTAAGTTTTTGACCTCTGGCCCCTTTGATTCAACATTTGAGAACAGTCTGGAAAAAAAGTTGCATTAATTATCCCCTAAAATTTATCAGGAAGAAACACTGCTAATAAACAATTAAAAATGACCTTTATGAAATATATTATGTTATTCAAATGAATGCACTTTAAGTGTGTAATATCTATTTCTAAAGAAGCCAGCAAGCTGTTGGACGTGGTTGAGACCTGAACGATGACGTGATCTGCCGGCGTCTGACCGACTTGCGCTTCTGTTTATCCGACAGGTCCCCGTCGCCGCGGCGACGACGCTCCCCGGCTCATGGAGGTCCTCTACATCAACTCCTCCCTGCTCTTCGTGTCTCACAGACCCGTGAACGCCAGCATCTGGGAGAGGACGGTGTACGAGCGCTGCAGGGACATGCCCGCCGTCCTCATCTGGTACCTGGGCCTGCAGTTCATCAACATGTTCCTGGGCATCCCCGCCAACATCATGGTGCTGTGGCTCATCCACAAGAACAAGGGCGACTCGTCCACCTCGGACATCTTCATCCTCCAGCTGGCGGTCCTGGACGTGCTCTTCTGCCTCATCCCGCCTCTCGAGCTCGCCAACATCGTCTTCCTCACCACCAGCAGCACCTGGTACGTGCTGCGCTTCTTCTACGGCATGAAGGACTCCTCGCCGCTCTTCCTCTCCTGCATCTGCCTCGACCGCTACATGGCCGTGGTGCACCCCATCGCCTTCACCGAGCTCAAGGACCGCCAGCACCGAGCCGTGCTCGCCGCCGGGGTGTGGCTGGTCACCCTGGCCTACGCCGCGGCCAAGTGCGCCGGCAGCATCGTCAACTTCGAGAAGGTCTTCACGGCGATGATCCTGGCGGCGTTCGCCTTCATGGTGTTCTGCAACATGGCGATCCTCTGGGCGCTGCGGCAGTCCGGGCCCGGCAGGGACGACATGCACCCGGTGAAGAAGAGGGCCTTCAAGATGGTCCTCATCATCCTGGCCATCATCGTGTTCAACTACTTCCCGCCCGTGGCGCTCTTCCCCTTCCAGCACTACTTCTCGCCGGACGTGTTCCGCTGCTACATTCACTACGTGGCCTTCGGCTTGATGGACTTCAGCAGCAGCATTCAGCCCGTGCTCTACCTGTCCAAGGAGAAGCTGCTGAGCCTCAGCTGCTGCCGTGCCTCCCTCATCCAATAGGGATACGTGCACGTTTGCGATCTTGTCCCCCCCGAGTTACTGAATACATTTTTGTTGTCGTGAAATGTTGAGAATCATTAGGATGCGAGCAGCGCTTCCCAGCCTGAAGCCACACGACTGTAGATTGACGCGGGCGTGCGCATTATTTTTCGTCAGAATTATGGAGCCGTGGTTGGGAAATCGGAAAGGCGTGTGCCTCATGCCCGCTTGCATCTTTACCCATGAATGGATGCAGAGCACACATGGGCAAAACAAGGCCCCGGGGGCCGGAGCCGGCCCATGGACCGTCTCTATCTGGCCCATGACCCTCATAAAACAAAAGGACGCAGTGACAGGTTAATAATTACGACGAGTCCGGTATGCGTCATTACTAAATTCTCACGGAGGGCGCCGTCTACATCGCTGACCTCAAGTTGGCGTCGCTTTCCATTCGGGGGATTAACAGCGGCTTTGAAATATTTCCAGACGCGTTTGACTGGCTTGTGTTTAGCAATTTACATTTCGAACAAAAGTTTGGCAAATATGGACGCAGCTCTCGCGAGGTGGCTGACAGCCGAGTCATGTCGCGTACGTTACATCTGCAAAGCCGCTGCTGTGTTTCATGTTCCAATGAAATTGTCCCATGTGTGCCCCTTTGTTTACCTTATCTTTTATTGTGTGTGTGTGTGTGTGTGTTTGCCTAATCTGATGCCAGGCCCCGATGTAGACAAATTCATCATTTGCATTTAAAAATTCTCACGGCCCATTAGTTCCATGGAAACTCGTGTGGGAAATTATTTTTTCTGTATGTGTGTGTGTGTGTATCGTTTTTCGTGGCTTCCCTGGGGTTCGGTTCTTCATTGAGTGCTGCTCCTGCCAATTGCGAGGATGACGAATGCACATCGATAAAATACGCTCAAAATTGACGGGCAGCAGTCTGCTAAGATTTCAAGATTTTCATATTTAAACCGAAATTGTAACTTATTTACGGGGATGCAGCGTTGTAGGTTGTTTTGCTAATCCTGGCTTATATAGAGTCCATTAATCAATAGGATTATCACTATTCAAGCTTAGAAAATCTTAAGAGTTTGTTGTTCCTGATAGTTGAGCATTTTTAGTGTGGTTTTTGAACTAAATAAACATTATGAGGGCTCGTATGAGGCTGTGGGGAATTGTGAAGGGATGTTTTTCTCAACAATCAGCTCAGCCTCACGGAGATGCTAACAAGTCTATCCCGCAAGGAATTGATAATACAGGTAGGTGAAAAAATGGTGACTCATTTTTAGAAGAAAAAAAAAAAGTGATGACTCGTCTTGGTGCCTGTCAATAGACATAGTGGATTTTCATAGCGCTCAAACTGCGACATCTCAGCTGCTAATTAAACACGCGCATCCTCCGAAGACCAAAAAGTTGAATTCTTTGACTTATGTCTGACCAGACAAGAGACACCGCAGCACATTTATTGTCCTTTGTGACTCGGTGGTTACACACATACACTGATCTTCAGACTGTGATGTCACCGCTTTCCTGGATGCTACAAATGTGTAAGAAAAAAAAAAAAAAAGGCACTCACAGAACATATCTGAATGTTAATGTATTTGCTGAACGTTGTCATTTTTTTCTGCACATTCTCTTCAAATAATAAATAATTTTAAAAAAAGGCTAAATAAGACGTGTAAAAAAATTTTTTTTTGGTTCACTTTTCTCTTTATTGTTGGACACATATCACTCAGAACTATTTCACGATAAATTCCTAGACGGAAACACGGTTGAGCTGCGTTGCAGGCGCGCCGGCCGGCTGCCACAATGAGCGGCAGCCGTCGTCGCCGAATGAGATTTAACTCCTGCGCGTTAATCATGAGACACGTTTGCCTGAATGTGCGGCGAATCTAAACTCCTCTAGGACGTCGACGCTCTTTTGAGATCGCCGGAGCTTCCGGCCGTTATAGGTTTACTACGGAACGATGGCCAATCGAGGGTGGGAACAAGACAACTCGTGTTTTGGTCATTTCGCCGCGTCGACCGCGTGGTTAAAGCTATGTACAGCATTCTAGCCATGATCTGCACTGAGCACAAGTTTTCTAGAACTCTGGCTACCGCAAAAAGTCTATAAATGCGCGTGGAAGCGTTTTTCTTTTTTTTTTTTTGCAAACGCCGTCAAAGGTCGAAGGTCGGGGTTTGTTACGGAACAGAAAAGCCGGGATTTAGGCCGCGCCGATGGCTTGAACTCGGGCATAATGATCTGAACGCACACGTCATTAACTGTATGCTTACA
>CAAKHG010019945.1:0-17971 GCA_901007715.1 Dactylopterus volitans
AGTCTCTTCTATCTTTTTTTTTTTTTTTTTTTTTTTTTTTTAACCTTCATCTTGAAATGAATCTCTTTCTACATCTGTCTTGGTCCTCTTGTCTCACCACTGTGCTTTCTTAGGCAGAATGGAACCTGAACGTCTACCCGACAGCCCTCCATCTGCCTTGAGCTGCTAAATAATACCGGTACATATCACACATACGCACGCTCACACACACATGCGCACACACATCTCAAATGGTACAGGCTTTTTTGGCTTGTGCCTTCTTTTTAAAAACACTGTTCGAGAAACACGAGCTCTAAGATGACAAAGACCAGTAAAAAAACATTTTGGTTCCCCCAAAAAACGTTTCAGCCACTCAAACAGTTAAAACCATCTTTATGAGCCCCAGTCCATGTGGCTTCTTAACTTTTGTCCACACTTTTGTTTTTATCTTAGCTTTCACTCGTCCGTGTCTGGCTTTACGTCCAACATTGCGTGCAGCTCCTCGGGAGTGTACCCCAGCAGGCTTTTTAAGTCACAGACAAAACGGTAGACGTAGCGTTTCCCCGATGTCTTATGGATGATGTTCTTGTCATAGTAGTAGCGCAGGCCGCGGCTAAGTTTCTCGTAGTTCATCTTGGGCTTGTTTTTCCTCTTGCCCCACCTCCGGGCAACCTGAAGCAACACAATGTGTGGAAGATGCTGGTGAGGATGTGCAATTAACTATAAATATTGTGAAATACATGTGCAACGAAGCAGCTTCAAATAAGCACTAATTTTACAAACTAATGCCTAATTCAATCTGGCAACCTGATTTATGAGATGATCGTTTACATTAACAAACACTGTAAAAAAGTAAGAGGACACTTTTGCTCATCTGGCCGACTACTTAGGACCTCCCAGAACATGTGCCAGTGGCCAGCGGGGTCACGACCTCTCACCTCATCTGGGTCAGAAAGCTTGAACTCCCAGCCGTCGCCTGTCCAGCTGATAAAGGACTGGCAAGACTTGTCGGTCAGCAGCTCCAGAAGAAACTGCCACAGCTGGATGGGGCCGCTGCCTGCAGAGCAGATGGGAGTGAGAGAGGGGTTGCAATTTAAGAAGAGCTACTTGGACTGACTGAGGATGCACTGTTGTTAGTGTAGACACAGTGCGGGGATTTAATCAGCAAAGTGCAAGTTAAGGTCAAAGAGATCCAGAATCAGGAAATGCTTTTATTATTAGATCAGTACTAAAAATACTCATTGCATGTCATGTATGTTGATGTTGTTCAAGAAGTTAACAGGAGTGAGACACAAAAGGACAATGCGACATCTGTCAGTGCACGATGGGGATGGCGAGACATCTCAGAAGCTGGAGCTCAAACCATTCTAGAAAGAAGGAATGCATTATTTCATTCTACTGATACATATAAAACTGTTAAATATTCATGCCAATTATCCTTTAGGCCTTGAGACAGACGAAGTAAACCTTCTAATCTAGGTCAGGCTGAAGTACAGTGGTGGAACCACATGTCCTCTTACATACAACAGTCCCATTCATCATGTATTCTCTTGTCTGCCAGTTGCCCTGTGCAGTATGTGAATCTAGCGTCTGTGTCTGTATGAGTTCCACACTGATGAAATCACTAGTTTAAAATGAGCCTTCAGAGTTCAGCAACACATCTCCAGGACCCGAATACAGCAGACTGTTTGTGTCTGTGTGAGGCCAAGAGGGCTTGTAATGACATCTCAGATAATATCGTGGAATGCATTATTAAATGAATGAGGAGTCATATAAAATAAAACTTAAATGTTATTACAAAAGCATATTACATACTGTGGAAAAAAAACGGGAGGGAAAGCAGAACAAAGACACTAAAAAAGTAGGGTTTTGTCTCTGAACTAGATTCGCTGCAGTACACTTTGAGCGTGTGGTTTTTCAGCATATGCACGAACCCACCCACTTCTGAGGCTTGTATGTTGAAATCACACCTGCCTATGCAGCATGTCGCCCCAGCAAAACTGAAGCTTAGCAAAAGTCATCTCTCTCTCAAGTGCCTCAGAAACCCAAATGTACCATTATAGAACACAAACAAAAGCTTTCAGGGAAATGGGCACGTGGGTTGTACACTAGAAATGGCGTCTCTGAGCCTTTTACACTCCTGCTAGCATTGGAGAAGGTTTGTGACTGCAGCAGCCCCAACTTTGGAAAATACAAGGCTGCAACACTGGGTCTCTTTCAGACAGAGCGCTTTGACTTGCATTCCAAAAGTCTGCTACTGTAACAGCGTGCCCGTTAACCAGCCCCCTGTGCTCTCTCACCAGAATGTAGGCTACCCTTTTGCAGAAAGAAAAAAAAAAAGAAAAAAGTTTCCAAAAATAAGTCCCAATGCACAATGAATTACATTGAATAAGTACAGTGTGGCAGAATGGTGGGTGTGGCCGGGTGGCGGGGGGCTCACATTCAAAGTTAAGATCCGCGAAATGATGTGTTAATGCATCTTGCATTAAATCAAGAATGCAGAGCTTTGACGGAGTTCATTTATGATTAATCTGCAACTAATTAAGCAACACACCTCACTTAATGTGTGACATGTAAAAAGAACAATAATCATAGAGAAAAACAGCCTGCACTCAAAAGTACTTGAATGCCAATGGATATATTTTTTATAAACATGTTAACTTGCTGCATATAAAGCCCCTCTGTGCACGTTTGAACGTTTGGAGGGTAAGCAAAACACCGTGAACCAGACTGGCAGTTCAACATGTTGTAGACGGAGGTGTAAATGGTGAACTGTGAAAGGAAACCACAGCGATGACGAGTGAAGCCTGACTTATCTCTCCGCAGTCTTATCGGGCTCCCTGTCCTCACAACAAGTGTCACCTGTCAGCCCATGACTGGGACAGGAAGCCGAGCAGAGCGAGCTGTAAGGTTGTCATAAACATTGATCTGAAAGTTATAAAAGTTTCTCTCTATATTGTGATATTTCTTTATTTTTTTTCTTTAAGCTTGAGGTTGTTGTATCTTGCGCTCCCTCTCTTAATATATCTATTCATCCACCCACATATATATCTGTACATGGGTATACACCCAAAAAAAAATGACTTTTTTTTGAGGATCGCCTTCCACTACCCCTGACAACAGCAACTGCCACAGCAGACTTTCCGACATTTTTTTTTTCCTTTTACGGAAAACTGAGGTGTTTTAGTATGTTTTTTTTTTTCTCTCCCTCCATTCCGATTGGTCAAACGCTTAGTTGAAGCAGATTCACCTCAGTGAGAATTCATCGCTGTACTTTAGGCTGGAAACACTCACCAGGCTTTCACACATGAGGTCTTTGGACTGACTCAGTCTGGTTGAGTAAGATATTTCCTAACAGTTAGCTTTAAAATTCATCAAACACCGAGATTTCAGTTAAAACAAATGACAGAAACTTGATCAAGGACATCATAACTATCTCTTGTTTGTATATCGTCTCCTACATTTTTTTTGGCGGTAGCTTCAGTGAAAATGGGATTCAGGTCTTGCTCTTCGTCATTTGATTATCTGGACATCCCATCTCTCCAACATCATTCTGAATGAAGGACTCACTGTTCTATCTTGGACTGATAACCGTACAGATGACCAATTAACTTCTACATACCGACTGTGAGACAATCTATTGAGATATTATGTATGCATTGTTAGTAATGCTTAGAAATCTGCTTGGATTTCCCCTTTTCCAATGCTGACAATCTCGCAGTCTTGTGACTATAATCTAAATACAACCGAGAAAGTCCCGAACCTGTTGCCACAATTCAAAGCCGATTCTGCAGCTCTTCTTTGTACTTACTGCATGCATGTGATCAAGACTCAACTTGGACTTAACGTTCTGCATATGACTTGAAAGGTTGAATATAAATTATACTAAATAACGCATGATATGGAAAGATTCTTCTTCATGTGTGAAAAGATGATAACATGATTTACTTGAGGATACAACAGTTGTCTTTGCTTTGCACATTTATACATTTATAGCAAGGTTTCAAAATGCATACTTTTAAATGCAGTAGAAGCAGTATGACTGAAAGAGTGCATTTGTAATGAAAGAGCAAGCAAATATCTCTTTGGGAGATAATACATAACCTGGAGGAGATACATAAACTCGCTCCAGTATGCCTGAGTACAAAGTTGACTCATAAGATGAAGAGATAATTTAACTCTCGTCTTATGAGCAGGGCCATGCATCATTTCTGCGTGGTGCCTGTGTTGCTTAGACAACCTGAAAAAATTTGGTTGAGATGCAAGCTGCAGATTACAAAGAGGTAGATGAGAAGCCATGACAAACACAAGAGGGTGAAGAAGAAAAAAATACAGAGGGAGACAAAAGAACTGAAGGGTACGAGCAAAATCTTTTGTTTTGCGCACATGATTCTGGTTAGCTGGGTAAATATTTTGGGGGGGGGGGGCTCTAAAAATGGTACATTAACTCTCGTCCACATCTGGAGCCTTGAAGAGCATCAACAAGTGTGTTACAGCTGCACTGCATTTCAGCTTCTAAATTCTGCACCTCACGACAGAATTCCAAAATTGCAAAACAAGAAATAGCTTACAATGCAAATAATCATTTGGGCCGTATTCAATAAAAAAAAGCTATGATACTCAGCACTATCAAATGAATTCATTTGAAAAACATGACCTCGATCCCTCCTAACAATACTTTCTGTGGCAAGATGGGATGAGTTTTTTTAAAAAAAAACATGTTTCGACTGGAGAGACAAGAGGTGATGATAAAAACAACACAACCGTTAATATTATTTTAAAATGGTTTCCATGTTTTTGCTGCTACTTCAGTTTCTTTAGAATCAGGCTTTGTGGTATATGTATAGCAAAAGTACTCCACAAATCGTCACATTGTGCGTTGCACTCTGACAATTCTCTCAGATTTGACCTTTTTTTTTGTTTTTTTTGTTTTGTTTTTTTTAGGTGTACAAGTGCTGGGACCTTGATGTTGTGCGTGCAGGATGGAACGGAACAGTTGTATGACTGCGGTGATTTGCTACCCCGTGTTTAGAAGAAATGTCATTAAATGATAAGGTGGGAATATTTACCGAATTCTGACGTAAACTAGAGCAGCTCACCTGTATATCCCGCCAGTGCCGCAGCTGGGATGACGGGTTTATCCTTGCTGAGGTCTGAGCGCTCCCTCACATAGTCTTTGAAGGTGCCCTTTGGCTTGTGGCCGTGCAGGGCGGTGGGGTAGTCTTCTGAGTCAAAACTGTCATATGAAGGTACCCGCTGCAGGCTGCTGAATGAGGACTGGCTGCTCCATGACTGGGTCAATCGGTCACAGCTCTCAAAGCTCTCAATGCTCTCAAATGAGTCCTGGCCACCGAGCTTACCTGAGAGGAATAGATGTTCACGTCAAGAAAACTGTAATTTGTGAAAAGCACATTACAAATAAAAATGTCACGATTTCGAAGAGGTCCTGTTCTTTATCCAATTTTAAAATGGACTTCTATAACCTCTGGCAATGATGGAATATTCATTATGTGTTACGTAACCGCCCTAAGTGCAAATGATGATGTTCTCGCTAAGCTACAGTGTACTGTTTGTACGGTGCCACATGTCTCAAGCCCCTATTTCACACCTCATTTCACCTCTGCAGCCACCATTTGGATTTGATTTTCAATGGAAGACAATCACACATACCGCCTGGCTATTTTTGGCCTAAGTAAAGATAAGGGTAGCCTTTCATTGGTGGGTCATTAACAAATGACAGATAATGCCGCACCTCAAATGACACTGAAATCTTCCAAGTTTTTGAAATTGGAGCCACATGTGGATATCAGTTGTGCTGCAAAATACTTTCCCACGAGAGCACACTGCAAAGCTGAAAAGCTTGGTATGTGTGATGCTTGAGGATTGAACCTCATACCTTGCAGGCAAATGCTTAAAGCACCGGAGGGAACTTGTACAGTGTGCATGGCGCACTACTCATTCATGCAGCTGGGGATTTGTTAGAAGAGAATCCAAGCTTTAGGGTGATAAACGTAAACCACACTGCTAATTCCTCTGTAAAGCGTCACTGGGAGAGAAAACAAGCCTGCACATTCAGGAAAGCAAACAGTTTCGTGTGAAAACCCCACGCTCGCTAACTGAGGATTACACCTCTATCTCCTTACCCAGAACCCTCAGGTTGAGTCGAGAAACGGAGACAGAGAGAAACAAGAAAAAAGAAAAAAAATCTTTAAGGTTACACCACTTGAACTATTTTACATAAAAGAGCAGGCAGCGAGAAGAGAATCCGTTGTGGCTTTCTTCGTGTATCACTCTGACAAAAACAATGCATGTATTTTTTTTTCTCTCTTTTTTTTTCCAACCTAGGCTACATTGTGTGAAGCGGGTTTGCTCAAACCACAAACCAACAAGAGGGCCTGCTTTTCTTCTCTTCTAATACACACACACTGATGTGGCATGACAAGGTTCTGGTAGCTTCAGCATAACCCCACGCACACAGACACCCACAGAAATGCTGTGCACGCTTCACACCAGCACATTCACATTTAGAAAGCACCCAATACAAACTATTGAGTTCACTGCTAATTATTTGCTCTCGTCCACTGCGATGCCTCTCTAGACTGTGCATTAATCTCAAATCTATTCCTCGTGTTTGATGTGCGTGACCCCTCCCCATCCTCCACTCACCTCTGCTTAGGCGCCCCACACACATGTTGTCAGGGGTTACCACCTCCTGCTTGACAGAGAAGTAGTCACCCTGCAGAGGGTTAAGGGGCGTATCCCGCAGGATGACAGCAGGGTATTCACTCTCATATTTAAGCGTCAGCAGTTCCTCTGAACTGATGGGATGGAGTGTCTGGTAGGACTCAGTGATGAAGCCGGGCTCTGAGTATTCTGAGGGCGGAACACACTGGGCATGCTCAACACCATAGCCTGAAGTCACAAAAGGAGACAAGTGTAGATAGAGAGCAGAGCAGGAAAGAGAGGAGCAAAACAGAGGAGGAAGATCAATCTCAGGAGAGCCGAGTCTGTACTCTTCTCGTGTTGAACGGCTACAAGTGCTTAGCGTGTGAATAGACTTTAACACGTCGCAGACTGAGTGCATGAGATAGACCTTGTACATTTTAGGCTAGATTACTGATACGACATGCATGCAACCTTGGCTGCGTATGATGGCGCGTTATTTCTTATGGTCATAAGATCAACGATGGCTGCACAGTTGCACTGAGAATCAATATGTGAAAATAACGTATCATTTACAATAAAAAAAAGGAACACTCAATTCCAAATGTACACCACTCCTGTTTTGCAATGACATGACTTTAGAAAGTATCTTGTGCAATCACACCGTGACAGACATCGAGTGTGTTAAGTACTTACTGACAAAATAATCTGAGGTATAACGGGATTCCTGGAAGTTGGAGGTCAGTCCATTGATGGGGTAATGCTTTGTATCCTCTTCATGAAAAATAGATAGAGCACCAGTGTCAGTGACCTCATCATTGATTGTGTGTATCATGTATCTGCATCCAGCATTATCAAAAATTAATGACTTGAGCTAAATTGTGTCTTCCTGTTTGGCTCCTGTTACTATAGCAAATGCCAACAAAGTCCTACATTGGTGCAAGGGGTGATATTATGTGTCCTGCATATTCATTCACAAAAATACTACCGCATCTTAGAATGTTTAAAAAAAAAAAAATGTCCAAAATGTGTCTTTACCTTTTTGAAGCATTTCTAAATGTTCCCAGAGGATGTCACCCACAAAGTCAGGTGCTAAGTCCAGAAAGCGTTCCTTCCCCATCGCACACAGGCTGGCTCCGTTCATGCAGAATTTGTCAAAGTCGACGTTCTTCAGGCTGAACTCGTTCACCGTCCACGTTAGCCACTCGGCGACATTGTTTTCTGTCCACTGTCTTGGATCTAAGGGGGATCAACGATGTTGATTGTCATATTCTTGTTCTCGGGCTGGCTAAAGTATTATGCTACACTCTCACCTGGCTCCAGCACTATGAACTGCAGTACATGAGTTATAATGTAAATTCCATGTACAGCTTTCACGCTGACTCTGTGGTAAATGTATCTGCCCATAACAACTCAATCAAAATCAGTGTGGCAACGGTTGATGGAAACAGCAGTGGTAATGACAAACTAAAACCGTGGTTTGCAGCTATAGTATGATTAAATAGACAGATACTGAAAGTCCCGCTGTTTCCAAACAGCTTGCACAGGCTCTGCGGTTGGCCTCAATTTAGGAAGCTATCTCATTATTTTACTGTCTGTCTCTCTGTCTGCATTCTTTGGATGCTGCAGCCAGTCAGCCAGTCTGGACCGAAATGTCTGGGTGTCTCCTGGTTTTCGATGTGAAAGGTGTGCTCACCGATCGATCTAAAGCAGCGCCGTGAACTGGAAGAGCGCAGTGCATGAGACAAGTTGAGGTGCTTTTAGTGGATGCTTTTCTGTTAAGATGCAATTTCCCCGGTGAAAATGTTAACAGAGTCAAATGAGAATACAAGCAGCTGACAATTGTACCTTTGGGGATACCCAGCCGCTGCTGCTCCTTGGTGAATCCACTGAAGGTGGCCTTCAGAGCCTGGGACATCATCTCTTTACTTCCTGGAGTTAGCAGGGGGACGTCTCCACACTCTGGATCTGTAAATCACACATTACAAAGAATAATGATTGAAATATTATTCTTTTTTTTTAGGAAAGAAAAGGTTTTTTTTTAACCTCTATATTTAGTAAAATAGTTTGAGTGCTGCTTTGTTCAAACAAATTACTACAGCAGGTGTTTGCGTTGGTGAGTGGGGAGCAGAAGAAATCATTAGCAGGAAAAACATCAGTTCATTAGGTCATTTAGTCTATAACTGACACATGAAAACCAGTAAAAAAAAAAAACTTCAGAATGAATACTGGAAACCAAAAGACGCAAAATATCTTATCACCATTTGTGACGCAAGTCAGACCGGATCAGGAGGAGGTAGAAAACACACTTTCTTTGTGACACAAACCAAGTTTTAATTTCCCCAGGCTATTTTAATCCCAGGGGTGACAGAACTACATAAATAAAGCAAAGCTTGTTGGGAGCCAAAATAATTGCCGATGGTGTCATTATTATGTGGTGTCAACATTTACTTCATGTGTTTTTTAAAGTAAATTAATTCAAAAAATGGTTTCAGCTGAGATGAGTCGGGACATTTCATAACACGCCCTGAAAGACTTGAACACAAATGTGTTTTCCACAGAAAAATCCCCCTCACCTGGCACACTGCATTAAGCTAAACAAGTTTATTTGGAAACTCTGGTAACGCTAACCTCTCTCCTACCCTCACGTCCTGGGTGGGAGAGCAGCGCCTGGTGCCCATCAGTGACACCGTGACCCCAACTAGCCCTCCTAGCTCGTCGCTCTACACAGAGGTCCTACTGTCGCCGGACCGAGCTCGGGGTCAAACACAGAGAGGTCAGGGGTCGAAAGATGAGGTGATGATGTCACCGTGGCTACTGGCTGGTGGCTAGAAGAGCCAGGGGTGGGCTGTCTCGAGGGTCTCAGTCACACACTAGGCTCACTGTTCTCTGCTCACAGCCAGTGGGCACCCAGTTGTGAACAGAACTCCCTTTGATGGCTTTAAACAGTGCATGATGACTCGCACTCATCTAATTAGATTGAGCAGACTACAGAAGAGTGGGATAAGGGGGAAAAAGTAAGGGAGATGATGGGGAGGGAAGGGAGACCCCGAGGCCACTACTACAAGGACAGAATGCCAAAAACAAATTGCGCCAACAAATCGCTCCACAAAGTCTCTGTAGAGTTAAAATTAACCAGCATGTCTTGATCATTTAATACGCAAAAGGACCCACATTGATTTACACAACAAAGCGAGACATATCATGATCTCTTTCAATCTATAGCATGACATAAAGATATTATCTTGTTGTCTGGGAGTGAGAGGGAGGTCGAAATTTTAACAGACCACAAGGCGTTTTGGCTTTAAATTGTCCTTCAAGCCTGTCTTTACAGCACATCAATTAGAACTGTTAAATCAGTCCAGTTACTCATGTTGCTGCACCAGCATCTGTCAAACCCAGATGTTCTGGCATCTCTACTGGCTGGTGGTTTTATCTGCCAGCGGTACACTGGGGCAACATACAGTTCATGCTGGTATTCACCACTCACTGATGTCTTGAACTCGTCTGGAATGCACAACAGCTGTCCCTCCTTCAACCATGGAACCAATGTCTGGCCGGTCTGTAAAATTAGGTCTCATAGTTCTTTTTTTTCCCCAGTTTTTTCCTCTTTTTTCCTTCTCGAAGAAAGGAAGTCTGCAGCGAGCCCAAAACTGACAATGTAATTTAGCTCTTTGCCTCCCCACGTGATTCAATTAGGTCTGTGATAACATTTTGCTTTTTGCTAGACTGGTGAGTAAACACAAAGTTAGTGATTCTAGTTAAAAGTCAAAGCAAGGTGCAAGAGCTTGGAATACACACAGTTTTATACACTCATATTAGACCTCAGTGTAACTACTGTCAGACACAGGTCACAAGTCAACATGAAACAAACAGTTTCACAATGAGAAAGGGGCTGATGTGAGCCGTCTTTGTGTACAAGTTGCCCTTGACAGCACGGTTTTCTGGGTCTCTTCTATGCTCATTTTGTCTTTTAAGATGTGTTGGAAGTGCAAAAACGTTCATGCTGCAAACTGAGATGGGACTGGGGCTCAGACAGTCTGCGCTTTGATGTGAAGGCGAAGGCAGAATGTGGCAGTTTATTTAAGCTGGATCGAGTGGAGTTTGACTGCACTTTCGAACTGTTTACGCCCCTCCTTCCACACCGCTTTTATCAATGCGGCCCCGCCTGTACTTGCCCACACAGTCTTGAACCCACTTTAGCACTAAATCCACCATCAAAGACACTCAGCACCATAGTGCATGAGATACCATTACCATTAAGCACTGTGAAGAGAGAAATATGTGAACCACGGCTGCAGAGTAAATCAAAATTAAAACGGCAATTTGTGTTTTGTTTTTTTTATTTTCTATTTCGAATTACTTTTTTTTTTAAAAATTTTTTTAGCTTTAAGAAAATCTAATTTCTACAGCGATAAATATCCCTCTCAAGTATTTTTACTTTCTAAAATATATTCTTTGTGTCTACACCTTGTTGCGATTCTTTGAAATGAACTGAATCTCCTTATCTTAAAAATGTGACGCAAGGTGATGAGAGACAAGCGCAAGGCAAAGCTAAATGTGCAGTGATAGTAGAGTTGATCCATATGACAGTTGTCTGCGGCGGAGGCTAATGTGGAGTGTGCATCCATTAGAGAGGGGTATCTAGACAATGTCTAGTAAATGATGAAGTCCTGATAGGATTTCAGTGCCTGCGAGTCCCATTAGAAACAGAATGGTCAGAATGGTACTGAGAGTTAGAGCATCCGCAAGTCATCACTTTCCACATTAGGCAGTGTGGGTCCGTCCACAAAATGAGTCCCATCCACTTAGCTAACGAAATGTGGGGGCGGGTGTAAATCACAAGCAGCATTGTGGCCCAAAAGACTCGGAGTAAAAAGAACACTGGGGGGAAAAAGTATAAAAATGAAACCAATTTCTGATAATGGTGAGCTATTCTGAGAATCACTGAGTGTTTAGTCTGAATGTACAGTAAAAAGGTATCGATTAGCCACTCCCCTCTTGCCATGATATGAGTAATGGACAGGCTGCTGAGTGCAACAATGATATTTTCCTCCAGGGATCATCGCTGAGAGGCTGTGCACCTTTACTGCCCTGCCCTGATGACCAAGCCCCAACACAGCCTCAGACCCAGAATCTGTCCTGGACCTCTAACTGTTATACTAACACACATAGAAGCACAGACACACATATGAACTCAATTAGGCTAGCAACTTTCTTTGCCTGTGCGCCAGAGCGTGGGCGTGAAATTGGGATTTTTTTTGGAGGCTGGAGTCAAAAGTCTATAGGGCTGGAATAGGCAGGACTGGGCAGGGCAGGACTGGGCTGGGCTGAGGGAGATAGCAAGCAAGCATCTCTTGTGGCTGAGGGGTGACTGAGTGGGGGTGGGCAGTGCAGGGATGGGGGATGAGTCACCACCCTGTAATATGAGCCCATCACAGGACAAGCAAACCAAGTGTGGGCACACAGCGAGTGAGAGAGACGGACCAATGAATGGGAGGTCTCATAAAGCTCCCTCTCTTCTCCTTGTCTCTGGAGTGACATCACAATGGGATCAGTGCCATCTCCCAGCCTCTGGCAGAGACTCAGTTCATTCATAAAGCCTGGACTGCTGCCTCAACTCAGGATGATGCAATGATACAAGCAGAGCAGGCAACCAGACCCAACAAATAAGGGACAATATGCTTTGTATCAGGCACTTGAGCTATAAATAGCCCGTTTGAGTTTATTCAATGAGTGGGTGTGTGAGGAGTGGACTGTGAAAAAGAAAAAAAACAAAAAACGAGAGCATATGAAAGGCTATTTATGTTTTTTTTTCTGTAGCCAAGTGTATGGTGGGCTTTTTTTAAGAATCAGTTGAAGAGTCCATTTCCTGTGGCTAAGTAACCCCTTCCTGTGGGAAGTGGTGAACTGTGGGTTCAGGTGAGGGTCAAATATTTCAGATCCACCACTGAAGCATTTCAGAATATCCCACATGTATACAGGTATATATAAGCAGGGAGTCAAGGCAAGATGCAAGGAAAAAGAGGGGAGGTCCTGGATATTTGCCAAGGGCTTTACAATTGGCTCTTTAAGGCAGACCAGTCGACCCACAGCAGACCAGAGGTGACAGTGGTATCTGAGAGAGCCTTTGATGGAGATCCTATCTGGACCCCTGGTCTGAGAACACGGGATCATAAACCCGACCAACATGAAGGGGGTCCATTCAGTGCCACAGGGTGATAAAGTGGTGGCTGAGGGCTGCACTGGATCAAGAGGACGAGGGCCCGGGTGGCAGCCTGGTTTGAGAGGGCTGCTTGTTCAGCCAGCTGCCCTGCTGTTTAAATTTCCATCTCAGTTCCAAGGAACAGGAATAGAAGTGTTGGGCCTAGCTCCTGCTAAACTGAAGAAGCCAATCCTGACCAAGACCAGGCCTGTTCTTATAACATGGCACTGTTAACTTACACCCCTTTTACACTGAACAAAAAAAAAAAAAAATTTCACAAACACCCACTTATGTCTGGCTTGTGTCCACAGAGGGAAAGGGTCCAGATAATATTCATTATCCCCTGGTCAAATGACCTTTGTCACAGGTGTTTTTGGGCTCCAGCTATGATCGGAGGTGACGGCCCATTTTCCAGTGTGATGTTATTATGCACAATGACTTTCCAGATGTTGGCATGATAATAGCCAGGCAAGACAATAGTTATTGTTTGAGAAGAAGTAGCATGCAATGGCAATTTTGTTCTTCATACAAGGTGCGGGCAAGACAGTCAAGTGAGGATATTTCTCTTGATTCAAAAAAGGAGGGAAGAATGAGAGAGGCTCTTGGCCCTGAGTTTAAAAGGCAGAGTGAAATAGGTGATTAAAATTGTAACAACCATAGTCTTGTCGCTGGCCTCCATACTGCTTTCTATCATCCCGTTTGTAACACTGAATATGAATCATGAAGAAGAAAAAAAATCATCTTCTAGCAATTAGGAAAAATGTCAACAGCCTGTTTTTTGTGGGTTAACCTTCCTTTTAAAAAAAAATGCATGTCACCACTAATATTGATGTAAAATGGTATTAAAGAGATCCAATGGTGCTGAAACACTGGTTATATTCTTAGGTCTCCACCGCTGGCTTCTGGCTGCCCTCTTGAAGCACAAGCCTGTGGTGGTGTAAAGCGGCTGTGCTGGATGAGGCCACTACTGCTGACATCTGTCTTTGGCCATGAAACTGGAGTTGTACAAGATCATCACCACCACAGACACAGCGGCTACTGAAGCAGACAATAAGTGAGACTAATACCCCATAGCTGCCTTGCTGTCTTTCTTTTTTCCACTCCCTCCATCTCTGAAATTATATTAGCCTATGATGTGAAAGTGCATTAAGTCTACTGTTTATGCCAGCGTCTCAGTGCCTGATATGACATTACCTCTGAGTTTGAAATTATCCACCCCATCACCAACAGATGCTGGATATATTTTTCAAAAAAAGGTTGATGGAAATTCTTCCCTTTACAGATGAAGCAGAGGCAAAAGCGTGTTCAAGCAGGATTTAGCTCCTTGTTGCTCGCTTAACTACAGGCTTTCTTCTACGAGCCGCAAGCGTGAAAAGGCCTCGAGTATTAAAAGGTTGAGCAACAGCGGTGCACTTCTCGCAAACGTACATTGCAAAACACTCGAATTCCTCGTTACTTTGCGAAGCAGAAAAATAATGACAGAGACAAGTTTAAACCGTATGCACCGAAAGCCTGCACAGCCGGAAGAGTTCCAACAAATCTCATGTTGCGCTCAAAGTTTTCTATGACCTCCTTGCAGGTTAAATATTTAGAATGAAAGTGCTTTTTGGTCCAGATTGGTTGTTTTATCCATCATTGTGAGGCATATTCTCTAACACTGTGGCAGAAAAAAAAAAAAAGGGACTCACATCCAAGAACTGTGCTGGAGAGTGCAGGTGGTGCTAGCCTAGCCATATCCAGGAGAGCTGCCCTCCCTCGTTGCATCCCTGTTGTAAACAGACAGGGGATGCTCTGGAGGAACTGTTTAGGCGTTAAACCAAACACACGACATATCTGACAAACAGTTTACATTTGCGTGTTGCGTTTTTTTTTTCCACAAAACATGATGCCTGCCCCCATTTCTTTTTTTCCTCAGACCAAACTGATAAATTCCACAACCGCGGTTCACGATATGAGAGTAAAGCCGCCGCATTTGCACACGGTCACCGTTCCGTTTTGTGCACACGCAGTATGTATGCATGTTAGCTTTATAATGGCTGGGTCTAATTAAACATCATACAATGCAAAAAAGCTTGTTGACTGTTTGAAGGCAAGTTATGGGCAGCAGATGGATACTTGATAAATAAATCCCCCCGAGACCGCAGTGTTTTCATGTTGCGTGCCTCACATTCCACCTCTGTTTTACAATCGCTAATGTGCTTCTCACAGCTTTCTTGTTTTCCTCTAATGTGACCAAAAATGACTTGTGGTCTAAGTGGCAAAATGGCTTCAGCTCAAGATGATGAATTGCCCTTCTATTTTAAGCGCAGTGTAGACTCCATGGCTAGCAGGAGCATAAAACATCAAACATCTGGCAATATCTCTCTTTCGTTATCTTATGTAAGATATGTGTGTTATTTTTCACGATGACATGAAACACCTCAGCATTGGCTGGCTGTGCTGATTAAATTACTTTCCAGTCTTGAGAACTGGAAAGTTACAGCTCAGTGTTTTGCAATAAGAGATGGAAGTGATTTCCAAAACATGCGGATATTATTGCAGATATAAACTCATCATGTGTTCTTGTTCTCCCTCTGTTCACACACACCCACACACACGCAAACACACACATATACACACACGCGCGCGCGCGCGCACGCACGCAAACAGACACACACACACACACACACAAACACAGACTGTGACTCATCCCATCAAAGAATGACTGCACGTCAGGGGATATCGTGCTGCTTCATTTGACAATGTGACTGGTCATGATGAAAGCAGTGACCATATCTTGTAAAATTCCTCCTCACTGACTCACAATCTGACCCCGTTAGCATCATAGAAATGCCTAGAACAAGCACATGTTTTGGGGCATCAAATGAAGCATCTCCAGTGATGAGCATTTTGAGTATAGCTGAAATATAATCTAGCACTAATCCAATGGTATTTCTGTTGGTGAGTAATGTCATAGGGAGATTGGGCAGACAAATCTAAAGAATCTAGCAGCTTTTACTTTCATTGCAGCATTTCCAGCATCATCTAAAAATATCCCTAATCTGCCATGGCTAAAAGAACACCTATGATTCCTATCTGAAGTCCAACTCATCGTGAATGCCGCACAGTCACGCCTACACAACAGAACCAGCCATGCAATACACACCCGTCTTTATCATTCTTCGCCTTGGCAGGCCAATCAATCAATACCGTTCTGATGCTGTGGGTCTGAAACACACATGCGCCCCGCGGCCCAATTGTTCACCTGATTACAAAAACAGCATGCAAAGCACAAACAGGTGGCGTGCAGAACGCGCAGACAAAAGAGGAAACAAGGTAAGAAAATGTGGAGCGTACGCTGAGTAAAATAAGTTACGTGGCCTGATTGCGGAGCGCCGAACATCAGCGGTGAGGCCATCTTTCGGGACAGCGAACTGATTCTCAAACAGCGGTGCTTTCCGTTCCATTCAGGCAAACACAACTCCAAAATGTATCGCACATTCCGAATGATGCTCGGATGCGCGTGCAGCCCTTATGGGTGCAGTGTCAAGCCAGTAAAGGTTCACAGCCTGACTATTAATGTATGAAGGTAAAAGGCCTGCAGAAGCAGGAACCCGCAACGCCAGCCAAGCAGACGCAGGGCTGAGCAGCCAGTGGCGTGCGGTGCTGCAGGCGCCGGGTGCCGTGACTCAGGGATCACAAGTGAGGAATGACTGGAGATGGGACAAAGCGCCAAACACCACGAACTCACTTTAAACCACATCAAGGTAACATGAGAGAAACGTAAATGTGGCCGGCAGAGAGAGAGAGAGAGAGAGAGAGAGATGGAAGTGGAGGAAGAAAGGGAAATTAGCGGGACGGAACAGTTGAGGAGAGAACCCGGGTGAGTGGGTGGGTGAATGATTAAAAGTTGTCTGTTGCAAAAGCTTGTTAATGCTTTTTTTCATTTCTCCCGCCAAGGAACATGTTTTTCTTTGTTTTGGTGTTTGGCTTTTTGTGGAATGCGAGTAAGATTACTGATTTTTTGTTTTGTTTTTGTTTTTTTGGAAGAGGCCCCCGGATAGCTTGAATCTCAGATTAGTTTCTGACATGCTGATAACCGTAGTCAAACTGACCACACCTTGGAAGGTCTCGCTCTCTCCTTCACCCCGCCTCACCCCATGCTCTCTCACCATATGCTTACTATTTGGCAGACTGTTGAATCTGACGCTTGCACGCCTCACTCTATGACTAAGCTTTACAGCCAAGATTAAGGCGTGTAGTAACCAGGGAAGTGCCAAGATGCGGCACAGGAGCAGTATAATAGTTTTATGTTTATGCGGGCAACACTGAGGAGGGCTAGCTGAATGAGGAAGCCATGAATGAAATACTGACGGGGGCGGAGGGGGGGGGTTACCCATTTGATGTAACACAGTGGGATCACTAAGCAGTGCAGGGAAGAAAGACAGGGTCATTGTGGAGCTCACAGACATCCACTTTACTAAAACCCGCCCACCCTGTTGACAAGTCTGACCAGGAGAGAGATTAGTGCGGGTGCCAGTATCAGTTGCCCTCTAGGCACAGACATGGCCTGGTCAAACACTGACTAATAACATATAGGTGATGCACTGACTGACTCATTAGGTTCCGATTCGGCAAACCTTTTCATTCAAGCGTCGACATGGCGCGCACTGGATGAAAAATAGGCCTATTTGCTCTATTTGGCCCGATTCATTGACAGACCACATCAAGAGAACCCTGGATCACCCAAACAGTGTTTGCACAGCTGCCAGGCAGCCACGCACACTCAAACATTGGCATATATTACACAGCGCTCTTGAAGGATTGCTGACACAAACACAACGAAGAGAAATCTGAGGCTTATGTAACACGTTGTTCTGACAGAAACTAGCATACCAACATGGGAGGCACCTCGAGAGAGAGAGAGAGAGGAGTCGCCGTGTGGCATGGCCTGTATGCACTTGTGTGCATTTACAGCACGCATGGAACAAGATACCATATAAGGGCTCTCAGCAGACACATCAGGCACGCTAGTTACAGCAAACAGCAGCGTTTTGATCAGATAAAAGTGAGTCGCCCCCCCCCCCCCCCCCCCCCCCCCCCCCCCCCCCCCCCCCCCCCCATCCCCCCCCCCCCACAACCCAC
>CAAKHG010019948.1:2473-14233 GCA_901007715.1 Dactylopterus volitans
CAAGTATTATTTACATAAATCATTATTAGTCATTAAATAGTGGAGAAGGGGTAGGATTACACAAGTTTATATATTCTAACCTAGAAATCCAAGACCCCTTATTAATGATTCACTACGCCTAAACCATCTCTCATTATAATGCAACACAACCTCAACAAACAATAAACTACAGCTTTGAAATAATAAACACGAAATCAAATAAAGCTGAGACGGCTCCTGCGTGGATCCCAGAGTTCCCAGCGCCGAGAGGGAAATCAATGTGGTTGGAATTTTTAAAATCGACTTCTTGTGTCACCTCACGCTATCTGTTGTGTTTTCCCGAGCCAGAGACGATTATTTGTTCTGATTCAGTGAAGCTCGAGTCGGCTGTGGCGGCGACACGCGCGGGAGAATGCGTCTGTTGCCGTGGCAACAGGTTTTTGCTCAGTAGATGCTGGAATTAATCACCCCCTGGTTGAATGTCAAGCTGCGGTTCACATCCGTGTCTGTCTATTATATGTGAAGTGACGACTTTTGACCTATGACCCGCTAATCCATTAATCCAGGCCAAGTGCACAAGTGGAACAAATGTACAGAAATTCGCTGGGTCGTTACGAAATACCAGGATGGTACAACAAAGATGCAGCCAAAGTGACTTTCGACCTTTTAGATACGAAATGTGATTTCACAATTTCGGACCGTTTCGTTCAACTGTTTCACAATCGGCAGACGAGACAGAGCGTTATGGTCCAAAAACATGTTTGTGAGGTCACAGTGACGTTTGACCTTTGATCAATGCAGTCCCCTGTGAACCAAAGTGGACGTTTGTGCCAAATCTCCAGACTTACCCTCAAGGCCTTGATCTCGTTAAAGAGAATGCAACGAGTCACAGTGTTAAATGATGAATAACTATAAATACTAATGAATAAATACAAATCATTTTTTTTTAAAAAACCAAACTATTTCATTTTATCCTTTTAGATATGTGTGTCAAATTGTGTCACAATCAGTGTGTGACGCTTGAGAGATACGACCAAAAAAACGTGCTATGTGAGGTCGTGACCTTTGACCTTCACCAGCTAAACTCCCAATAATTTCATCCCTGAGGCCAAGTTGACATTTCTGCCAAATTTAGAGAACTTCTATCAAGGCTCGGCGGGACAGACTTGTGGGTCTCAGTGACCTCGACCTTTGACCTTCGACTACCAACATCTAAAGCCAGTTCCTCCTCGAGTCTGAGCGGACATTCGTGTCCAAATCTGAGGACTTTCCCTGAAGCCTCTCCCGAAACGCCGCGTCCACAAGAACGGGACGGGCGGGTGGACGGCGCGATGAGTGAGGGGGTGGGGGGTGTCTCCTGGGAACACTGAGTCCAGGAACACTGGGTCCAGGTGTTCCCAGTGAACGCGCAGCCTGGCGTCACCTGTTGGGTCTCTGCAATACAACAGACCAACACCAGCAACCGGGCCACCAGACAAAAGGGGGCGGTTGGGGGCGGAGTCCCAACATTTAGCACCGCCATCCCGCTGGTGTCGTTTTACGCCCTGCTGCGGCTCCTTTATCTGGAGCTCGTGGGCTGGACCCGCGCTGCGAATGTGGACCACTGTGAATCGGGGCCGTACCTGTGGTGCCCGACGTGTAGATGTAGAGGGCGGTGCTCCTGATGCCCACGTTGGCCCTCAGCTCCCGGGGCAGCGGCTGGTCCGACGCCTGCGAAATCTTGTGGGACAGAGCCTCGATGCCGTCGGTCTGGCACGACTCCGCCAGCAGGTAGACGCTGACGCCCTGCTGCCTCAGCATGGGCAGGACCTCCTCCACGGCCTCCTGCAGCTCTGCGCGCACACACACACACACACACACAGCCCAGCTTTCATCTCCGCGCAGCGCCTGCAGCGAGCGTTTGGTTGCGCAACGCCACGTGTTGACCCGCGTCGCCGTAACTCGAGTCCCACCGTGGATGCGAGCACATGGCGAGTCCACCAAAATGCATTTCTGGGTAGCGGATCTGAACGCGTCCACAAAACAAGCGATAAAGTTCCCGTTCCTGCCGGTGTTTACTTAACTTCACCAAAGATATCTTTTGAAGTCCACATTTTTTTCAATAAGTGTTGAGTGCTTAAAAAAAAAAACCAGACTGCTGTGGTTTTGAAACGAAATCTGTTTGGAAGAGGACATTTTTTTTGCGCGGTTAGCTCGGCGGTGTTATCAAGTGACTTACAAGATAGTAAAAAGCTACTGGAGCCTGATAAAAATGAGCAGCGAAACTCAGTCCCACCTAAGTGACAAAAGCACTGAATGAATATTGATCTGTGCGTTCACAGTCTGCAGTGATTCAGGCGACTGTGCCCACTGATTAGAGACTGATTACTGGCACTGTAATACACAAGAGGAAGATCGCGTCAATTAATAAAGTTTTAGCACTTACCCACTTGCAGTGATAAGTGGGTCACTACTGCCTTTCTTGCCAGTGTGGCACTTACAGTATGTTCATTTGTGGATTTGCACCACTAATTACATATCCGGCGTCTCTGAAGTTCTTATGCCTCCAAGCTTCACTTGATCCGACTACTGCATTACAAAGCATCATGACCATTTCTGAAATCGCCCTTTAAAAAAAAAAAAAAAATCATTCAAAAGGCCAAATTTTTCAATCTACTTCAATCTGAACGGGTACTTTTAGAGGTCCACATCACAGCCAGCGCGTACTATTACTTTCTATGCTTGCAAGAACATTCTCCATCCTTCACACCTCTGACATGAGCGGGCAGCCCAAGGCTTTGAACTTTATACTTTAAGTGATGCTACCCGATTCCCGGCCAGATTATAATCGCGACACATAGCTGGCTGGACCTGCTGGTTTGGCCGGTTTCTGTTTCTTGATCTGCAATTAAAAAGGCACTGAGAGGCGCCATGTGCAGGATGTTTGCTCCATACATAGAGGGCACCCTCGGGTGGGGGGGGGTTGGAGGTGCAGAGGGAGACGGGGGAGCAGCGGGTTTTGTGTACACCACATGTCTTTGTGATACTATTACACGCACTTGTGTGTGTTTAAACATCAAAATTTAACCCCTCAGTCGTGTCTCTGGCCGAGTTACTGTAATCTGATCTTTAGCCCCCCCAAGCAACTAGACAAGAGGCACGGCCCCTCTTTCTGCGCCCCTGACTTAAAGCATAACACACGCGCGTGCACACACACACACACACACACACACGCGCGCGCAGCACCCCGTGTCTCACCTGAAGAGGCAATGAGAACTTTGGCTCCGCAGCAGGAGAAGCAGTGCAGCAGCGACTTGGACCTGATGTTGAAGTTGAGGAACGCGGCCGGGCAGCCCAGCTTGGCCAGTCCGAGCCAAGTCCACACGAACCGGGGCTCGTTGGCCAGGAACAGGGCCACGGTGTCCCCCTCCTTGAGCCGGGCCTCGGCCTGCAGAGCTCGGGCCACCTTGTTGCTCTGCTTGTCCGCCTCCTCGTAGGAGAACGCGGCCCCTTCGAAGTGCAGGAACGTCTTACCGGGGTGCCGCCTGACCGCGTCCAAGAAGCAGTCCAGGATGCTGTAGAACGGCTCGACCCGCTTGTATCTGACGAGTCTGATCCCGAGTCCGATGCTCCTGATGATGTAGACGCAGTCGCAGAGCAAGTGCGGGAAAAGCGACCTCAGGTAGTAGAAGCAGAGAGTGGCGAGTCCCGCCGCGACGGTGAACCACACGTACATGTTGGCGCGGCGGCGGAGGGACGGACGGACGGACGGACGGCGGCCTGGACGCGTCCCGAGTGCGCGCGGCTCTGGCGGCGGAGACCGCAAAAGCAAAAAAAAAAAAAAAACTACTCTCACACTGAATTTGTGACAAAGTTCACTCGCCCGACCAGCCCGCCCACATGCCCGCTTGCTCCCCGGTTGCCAGATCGGACGCTTCCATCCCCTGTTCAGCGCTCCCACGCTCATTTCTCCTGCGCACCTTGAACGCGTCTCCGCGCTGCCCGCCCCCCTCCCTCCCCCCCAAAACTCCGTTAGAGCAGCGCGGCGTTACTGTCGCCGTTATTCTCCGTTGCGTTTAATATTGACGGTGGACGCCGAGTGCGAGCGCAGCCGCGGTGGAAGCCGCGGATGGCAACACCGCGGTCAGGGCGGGCGGTGGGCGCGCGCCTGGGAGGCCCAAGCGCATTCGCCTGGCGAGTGCAGGGTGGGCGGGGCACTCAGGGGAGGGGGCATTCAGGGGGCGGGTCCTATCCGCGCCCCTCGGAAAAAAAAGTCAGAACTCTTGAGATTAATTCTGACGGGGTTTTTTTTTTGGAGGAAAAACTAAAAATCCTGATTTTTTTTTTTTTTTAGTTTTCGGAAAAAAAGTCAGAATTCTGACTTTTTTTCCCCTCAGAATTACATTTTTTTGTTCAGTGGTCCTAATCCTCCTCCGCAGAAACATGATGAGGCATGTAGAGAAAAGCACGTTTTTTTTGGGGGTTTTTTTTTTCCAATTTAAGCGCTGCCTCCTTTTTAAAGGGAGAATTGGTTTTTGATGTGAGCGTAGTGTGTGGCATCAGTGTGGATGGTAACTGTCGTCATTTTAAGGTACTTTTTTCCTAATGGTATCGCAAAAAAGATGAGTAGCTGGTACCATGTAGTGGAAAACGTGCCACAAGAGCATATAATTCCCCTGCTCTGGTTTTCCTGCTTAGCTGTGCAGCTTGTGACTAAACATTCCAGGTTGCTTTTAATGACAAACCCCCAAATGCATGCAAAAATAAATCACAGAACACCGCATTAGCAAAGTGGATGATCACATGTAGGCACTCACTAACACTGTGTGGAAGACATTAAGCTCAAATTGTAAATAGAGCCTCAAAAGAAGTCGCCAACACCTGAGGAAGAGGACCGCGGCTGGTACATTAAACTCAGAGAATCCTTATTGGACGACCATGGGAGGTTTAAAGTATTAAATCTGCTGCTCACCAGCAATTATTGACAAACGCTAACTCGGCAGATTGGTATGCAGCCGGAAACGAATTATTTGGGCTGGAGGGGCGTCACGACCCGGGTCACAAGCTAGCCCAGCAGCTGGTGGAGCGTCAAGTGGCAAACAGTCATAACAATCCTATTTTCATAAGATTAGATCATTTTATTGATCCTTTCAGTCAGTGCCCTCAGGGAAATTAAAGCTGGAGCAGCAGCAGTACAGTACAAAAATCCAAAACGCAGATGAGGGCATAGAAAAGCATAAGGAAGAAAATCTCATCAAAGAAAAAAAATAAAACTAACAAACCTAGGCCCATTTGTGTAAATTCCAATGTGTTACAAGTCTGTCTATTATTAAATATAGTCATTTCGTTAATATTAACTGATATTACAACATTTAGACTTTGTCATCCACTCTTTTGTCTACCTCATCAGTTTTTTGTATGTTTGTTGGCTAACAAAATATTTACAGCTACAGAAACCATGCAACTATCAAAAATTCAGCTTTTGAAGGGCAGATTCTACTCAATCTGTTTATTCATTTTCAAACCTTTATTTTTTTTTTACAATATTAAGCTTTTCTTTAAAAAAAATTGTGCCACTGAAATTAATAGACCCTTTTGTCTTTTGCTTTGATAGCTCCATCACCATGACAACCACACTTTTGCAGACTATGATGCTATGTGGCATGACTGTACGACCACACCATGGTAATTCAAAGGTATTTATACTTGTACATTCGGTTTATACATACATTCAAAATACAAAGACATCAAAGAAAACTAGATTATACACACAGACATTCACGGTCCTTTGATCTTTTTTGAATTTTCAGCAGTTCAATTCCACATTTCAGCATCAGCATGTCATTTCTGAAGGAAATGCTATTTTTAATAGTTGTCCCCTTTGTTCCTTGATTTGTTTTATTTCTTTGCTTCATAATTTCCAGCACCCTTTCATACCAAAAAATAACCTGATACATTTTTATTGTGATCTATTCAAAAAATAATAACTTTCATAAACCACATTAATCCAAAAGCATCTGGCTGGGAGAGGTTCTGGGTGGGATGCAGATCTACAATGGGCCGGAACCCCTTTAGATGAGACCTGATTGGCTGCGAGGGTCTGTTATTATTACTCTCTCATAGCCACGCAAGCAACTCGTTGATGTTATTGATGCTACAGGACACAGATAACCCCTCCATCCAAACTCTCTTTCTCCCTCCCTAACTGTGATTATTAAAGTCACTGCCAGTCGCCTCAGTAGACCAGAGCTTTACTCGGATCTAAAGCGAAGCAACTGCAGCTGCGTGTTAAAACAAGTGCAAATATGATTCAAGAGGTGAGGTAATGTTGAAATGCACAAATCGGGTTCACAGTACTCCCAGGCAACAACAGGCACTTTAGATTTTGAGTTTGCCCGATGTGACTGCATGGAATATTTCCGTCGTAAGAGGGATGTATTTCTTTTCCTTTTCATCCAGAAAGTAGAGCGGGTCCTTTATTTTACCGGGGTCGTAGCCCTCCTCGGACAGCTTCACCTTTAAGTGCTTGAATGTGCCCGTGACCGCCAGCGAGCTCTGTGACCAATAACAGCGGGCTTCATTGATACCGGATGGGCGACTTTTAGAGGTCAAGTCGTGCCGTGACACCTCTGTGTGGCGATAAGGTGACGAAAGCGAACCTACCTGAATCCTCAAGAAACGCGGCCTCGCGTAGGCGGGCAGGAAGTTTTCGAGATGTTTGTAAACACCGGCGGCGTCAAACGTCTGCCCGTCTCCTAAAGTCACGGCTGCCATTCCGGCTCTCCCCTCCTGGCCTGGGAGACGTTAAAAAAAAACAGCTAAATCGGGTGACGCCGGCTCGAAGCGTTAGTGGTTAAACGTTGTGACATAACAGGATTTTATAGAAACGCAATCTAACACATTCGCTTACATGAGTGTGACGTGATTAGAGATTTTTTACAACATGTCAGAAGGAGTTCTACCATTACAGAGCAAAAATGGCAGAAGGAGCCTTTAATCGAGACTCGGTCATGATGCCGGTTTCATCTGGAGCGCCGGCGCTGACAAGCAGGCCGCCAGGTGTCGCTGCCTCGGTCATTCGCGGCTTTTCAACTTATTCACGTAACAGTTCGCCGATTTGAACTTCACCCTCTGTCTGTCCTTTTGTTTCCACCTCTGCTGGCCGCCTTACATAAGCCGCCTCCCTGGTCGTGAACTTGCTTGCCCTCCCCCTCAATTCAGGCAGCCCTTAAAACATTTCAGTCATGTTTTATGACGAAGACGCTGAACTCGGCTGACCGCAGAGGGGCAAATATCACTGGGAAACTGGGGCGAGTTCGCGATAACAGGTTTAGAGCCCTGGTTGAGCGTCGGCTCGGACATGTGACCGGCGGCTGGCAGACGGCAGAGCTCAGCTTACTGAGCCGCCGAGGACACATTTGTTGTGTCTTTCAAATTCAGGACAGGAAAAGCACAAAAAAGAAACCAAAAAGAAGACGGAGCGGACACAAATCAGCAGCTGGGTCCTCAAATAAACAGTTAATGGGTAGAGTTGTAATGATCGTTTCCACACTCTAAGGACTTAACTGTCCAGATTGCACGATCACGGCGAGATACTGAGAGCTGATAAAAATGCGAGCAGAATTACATTCAAAGCGATGCGCGAGTGGCTCGAGGTGACGTCGTTTTCCTGCAAAGACGAGAGGAGCGAGAATCACCTGGCACCTCGACGCCGTACACGTTGGCCTCTGTGACGCAGTCGGACAGCGTGATGACGTCCGCCACCTCGGTCGTCGCCACGTTCTCCCCTTTCCATCTGTTGACAGTTTAACACCAAAACAATCAAGACTGCGTGCACCCGTGAGCCGCCTGCCTCGAAACAAAAAGACCAGGTCACCTGAAAGTGTCTCCGACGCGATCGTGGAAGTAAAAGAAGTCGTCTCTGTCGATGAGCAGCAGGTCGCCGCTGTTGAAGAACACGTCTCCCTTCTTCAGGACGTTGTGCAGCCTCTTCTTCTCAGTCTGCTGCAGGTCTCCGGCGTAGCCCAGGAACGGAGCCCTCGCCGTTATTTCGGCCACCAGAAGCCCCGGTTCACCTGAGAGCAGGCGAATCAAGCAGACAAGTTAAACGTGGGCTCGCTCAGGAGACTAGCGTGCGTGTGTGTGTGTGTGTGTGTGTGTGTGTGTGTGTGTGTGTGTGTGTGTGTGAGAGGTTGCAGTCGTGTAAAGAGTAAATGTAACAGGATGTCACCGAGGCAACACAGTGCAGTTATAAGAAGCGATTCAAAAGATGGTGGATTTAACACAAAAGGCTTTTCTCACTTTTCTTACAGGCGCGTTCACCAAAAAAAAAAAAATTGTATTCATAAAGAACTTTTTTGAGTTTTTGAAGCCAGTCCTCTTTTCTACAAACACAAAAGTAAAGTTTGTGTACTTAACACTGAGAAAGGACTTTGCAGTGACGCAGAAGACACTGTGTGTCAAATTAAAAGTCTGAAATTTAAAAGAATTTGTAAGTAGTTTATTATTAAGGAAGGGATCTTTCATTATTTTCAAGATGCAAAATTCTTCAAGCACTACTATGAAAGCCAAGAACCAGGATCACAATCCGAATGTTTGACATATCACTCCTCCACCTCCAGATAATTTAAAAACAAGGGAATTCTTGAAATCGTGTTGGTTCATATTATCATTTTATACCACTGTATATTCTTAACCTACGATATGCTATTACTAAGATCTTATATTATCCGTCCATATTATTATCAGTCATCCACAGTGTGTAACTTTCAGGTGTATCTCCAGCGGTGGGACTGACGCACCTTTGGGAGCCTCTACGCAGAGACCAGATGAATCCCTCACAGGTTCTCCTTTGTCAACGTCATATTTGATCAGAGCGTACCGAGACATCAGCTGTACGGCAAAACAAGTGTCCACACATTGCTTATAGATGAACAACTTTGACTTAGTTAACAGGGGGACAAATGCGGACTTTTACCTTGTTGAGAAAGCTATCGCGCCCGATAGCTCCGGGCTTGTCGCTGTAATTCAGCATACCAAAATTCGCCTCTGTTGCTCCGTAGAACTCTCGGATTTGAATGTCCCCAAATCTGCTTTGGAACTCTTTCCAAACATCAGCTCGGATCCCGTTGCCTATTGCGAGTCTGACTTTATGACTTCGATCATTGGGTCTCTGGCAACAAGAGTAATCCACAGTTTACTTCCCTCATTTCCGTCAACCTTTTAATACTAATGTAAGACATTCAGCGTCAGTGCTGTGCTGCAGAGAGCGGCAGTGTACCTTCGGCGTGTTGCAGAGATATCGCAGGGTTTCACCTATGTACTGGATGGCGGTGACGTTGTATTTTCTGCAGTCGTCCCAGAACTGAGATGCAGAAAATTTACTCCTCAGGGCAACTGTGCCACCTGCACACAAAAATGAGATAACGAATGAGGGATGCCGAGGCTTTGCAGGGGCAACAAATACCGTGAAAATGTCAAAACCAAGGATGACATGATCCTTTTAACAGGTATATATATATATTTTTTAGTCCAGATCTGCATCTGTTGAATGACTGAACAGGCCACAGCCATTGTTGGATTTTGTTGACAGTGAGGGGGAAAAAAAAAACAACACAGAATAACCCCGAGAAAGCCTGAAGGAGTGATGCAGGCGGCGTGAGCGCACCCCCGTCCACAGCTCCGATGAATCCGATGAAGCCGGCGCTGTGATACAAAGGGAGGCTGATATAAAGCACATCTTTGGCTTTCAGTCCCGCTATGATCGCAAACGAACACATGCGCCACAGTTTGCCGTGAGTGATCAGCGCTGCCTTAGGGAGACCTGTTGAAGACAAGATGAAGGTGCGTGAGGCGTACAGGCGGCCTCGAGTTGCCGTGGAATCCTGAACGCGAACGCCTGGCGTGGCCAACCTGTGGTCCCTGATGTGTATATGTAGATCGCCGGACTCTGGAAGGTCACATGTGATCGTAAATCCTTGGGCAGCGGCTCGGAGGAGACGTGGCTCATTTTGTCGGTGAAGCTCTGCAGCCCTGCGGTTGTGCACTTGTCGGCCAGGATGAACACGGCGACCTGCTGCTCCAGCAGGGTGGGCAGGACCTCCTCCACCGCGCCCTGCAACTCTGGAGATATCACAAAAAAAAAAGAAAATGCTCTGTGCAACTTAAAAACAAAGAATAAACATAAGAATAGTACATTTTCCACGCCGCACTTGGATGCCTCGGCAGACCAGTCAAGTTGCAGTGAATATCCACGTCTGTCCATGATACAGTACATGTAGTGAAGACTTGGAATGAATTCTATTAAATGTCATCGCTTCATCCTATTAGACATTTGTCTAAAATGTCATCAGCATATGACCTATGTCCAAATACATGCTTCGTGACGTCACAAAGACCTTTAACCCTGAAGCAACTCAACACTGTCGTCGCCCGTGAGCATGGTGAAGCTGACTTCTGGGTGAAAGTCACCGTTTTGTCATAATCCACAGATGAGGCAGAGATCTGTGGCCATGAATGTGTTTTGTGAGGTCATAGTCACCTTTGACCTTTTCCTGCAAACCTCTCATTGGCTCGTGCTTGTGCCCAAATTGACTTTTGTTCCGCATTGGCACAAATGACCTCCAGGCATTGTATACCTATTGAAAAAAATGGGTCATTTGTGTCTAATTTCATTGTTTTGCTAATCTCTCATTCACCCAAACTCCGTCTTGGTAAAAAAAAAAATAAGTTGAATATGAAACCAAATGACAGAGAAGTGTCATCATGCTGCAGTTGCATGCGTGGCCTCACACACCCTCTGCTACAGACTGACTGAAGTAACACATTTTTTTCATGCTCGAGAAATGTTGCGTAATTATTCTGCACCATAAGAAACCCACAGGTTGTAGTGCAGTGACACGGAGGTTGTAAAACTCTGGCATCCAGCGTTCAACTTTGGGAGCAAAGAAAACAAACTTTATGTGCCTCCTCTCCACAGCAATATTGCACTTTTAACACAAGATTTAGCCTTGTAAAATGTCGTTGTTGCATGAATCTGTTAACAGCGCAGTAATATGCCAAACCACAGCTTTATGCATGCAGAGCATCTCGTTCTTGAATGAGAGCTTGTTGTCGAATCGTGAACCGTACCTGCAGCGACCACGATGGCTTTGGCTCCGCTGCAGCTGAAGCAGTGCAGCAGGGACCTGGATCGGATGTTGTAGTTGAGAAAAGCGACGGAACATCCGATCTTGACCAAACCCAACCACAGCCAGGCAAACGTGGGCTCGTTCCCGAGGAACAGAGCCACCGTGCCGCCCCCGCTGACGAGTCCGCTCTGCAGGAACACCCTGGCGGCTTTGCTGCTGAGCTCGTCAAGGTCCAGGTAGGAGAGGGTCTCATCCCTGAAATGGATGAGGGGCTTGTGCGGGTGCGCCTTCACCGCGTCCAGAAACCGGTCCAGGATGGTGTAATTGGTCTTCAGGCGTTTCTGCATCAAGCGCAGAGTTTTCAGCTTAATCAGGACGTAGCCGGCATCCTGGAAGAAGTAAGGAAAGCGGAGGAAAAGGAGAATCACAGCAGCAATTATCACCCAGGCAAACATGTCTGTCAGCCGCTGCCGGTCACTCAATGTGAGGAGGTTCAGTGATGAGAGGAAGGAGGAGGAGCACGGATTAAAGAGGGCCCACCGGGGTTTTACAAGCTCAGTTGTTAAAAAAAAAAAAAAAAAAATCCCTCTGAGGCACCCGAATACTCTTGGCAAACATAAAGCGTTCAGTGCACACAGAGCTGCGGATGGTCCCAGTGATATCAGTCTGTGTC
>CAAKHG010019948.1:14253-24544 GCA_901007715.1 Dactylopterus volitans
GAAGGAGGAGGAGCACGGATTAAAGAGGGCCCACCGGGGTTTTACAAGCTCAGTTGTTAAAAAAAAAAAAAAAAAAAAAAAAGTCAATGATTAAATCACTAACTTCACCCTGTGTCCCTTTATGACTTGTTTATATTGTGGAGATTATTAATGATTAAAGGATGTTGGTTCACATGTAAATAATTTAGGATTTTGACAAGTCAGAAAATACAGACCAAGCTCATTTCTTCATCACTACTAAAAAAGAAATGTGGGGCATTAAAACAAAGATATGTTCAGGTTGTTTGCATTGTCTTACTAACAGATACAAGAGTGTATCATTTACTATTGGCAAAGCAATGACTCACTTTTGAGCTGGTGAATAAAGAGAGTAGAGCAAACCTGCGGCCTTTTGTTTCAAAATAAAAGTTTCCCTAATTAGAACAGAGTGCAGCTGAGGACAGACTGCCGTCCGTTTATCTGGATAATCTGTCACAGGATGATTGAGTCAAGTGATCATAGTTCATCATAAGGGGGGCCCTCCAATAGCTGTTGAGACGTTTCATTCAAGACCGCAAATGTGAACCTGTCAGATCACCAAAAGCTGCATACAGCAAATGAATAAATCATTTCTTCCCCATGAATTTGTTGAAAGATCTTTGGATTTATTAAACCGAAATTGAAATATTTAAAAACCTTTTACAATCTATGCACAGCATATCTTGTAAACTTGATATAAAATACTGTAAAACATAAAAACACAAAACACATTGAATATAAAGCCTATTGATTGAAAACAGAGCACAGAACACACAGTCACACATGATCTGTACAGACCAGCACCTTATCTGGTATTCATAGTGCAGCCGGTGTCAAGACATCTCACATTGCACTTATAACTTATAGAATTTAGTTATGTTATGATGCAGGTGTTAACTTCCCCAAGCAAAAGGAAGCAGGAAAACGGAATGTCGGACATCTGCTTTCAAGACGACACTTCTACTCTGGCAAACATCGGGACTGAAGCCTGCAGCTTTTCTTGCAGTAAGCCGCTGCTTTTCAGTTTGTGCTCCTTTTTGAATTTAAAAAAAAAAAAAGCCAGCTATTGAGTTTTCCTGGCAAAGGGTCAAAATCTGGCCGGCAACAAGACCAAAAACATCTGAGGTAACTGATCAGATCATCTGCAGCGGAACAAAAATGTATGAAATGTAACCGGTGTGTCTGTAACACTCGGCATGGATGCGGCAGTCAGGCAACTAATTCCCCTGCTTCCTTTCTTGGAATCAAGCAAACAGGCGTGAGAGCAGGACTGGTCCTCTCTCCCAACTGGAGGCACACAAGTGAATTTTTTGTTTCTACTGTTCCTTTAACAATCTTAACGCAACACACAGACATTCAAAATGTACTTCAAGCATCTATGGAAGTTCTATAAAATGTAAACCTTCCAACACTCCAAAGGCAGCGTTTGCTGAGCTGACGTGAATCGGCCAGTGACTTCCTTCACTTTGTCACTTTTGCTGTTAAAAAAGGACTATCAAAGCCACTGTCCTGCTGGCACTGCCTCAGCTCAGAGAACAGAAGCTTGGGACAAACTCTGTGCTGCTTCTCAGCCTCAGAGCCCGGCGTGGGCTCCCTGTGCGAGCTCATCTTGGCTTGTAGAAGAGTGGAGGCTTGCGCGTGAGGCGTCCTCATGGCGATCTCGCGGTAAACGGTCACGTCGGACGTGTCCGGGGTGAGGTCGTTTAATCTATAGCCAGGGGCAGATGTGGCGGGCATGGGGAACGGCTTCAATGGTTCGACCTTCCTTCCTGAGTGCGACATTATGGGGACTTGGAAATTCATTTCCGAGTCACTGCTGGTCGTGCTGCCGTCTCTGACGGGAAGTTCCTGTGTGCTCCGTCGCTCTGAATCCAGGAGCCTGTCTGCGGTGACACATTCACCTCCCTGCAGGTACAGCTCCCTGCTCTTACTCCTCGCAGGCGCGTGGGATGAAAGGGGCATTAACTGTGAACGTTTGTGAGAGTGGAGCGGGGGAGTGTCATCAGTGAAGGCTTCGGCTAAGGCGACCTTTGCAGACGCAGAAATATCCAGGGAGCTCAAGGGTTTAGTCCTCGCTTCAGCAGCGGGTTTTTGCTCAAAATCCCAGTGGGCTCTCTCGTCTGACCTGATGTCACGAGGGTTGGGCAACGTTGACGGGTTCCGAGTGAAACCGGTGTTTCTACCTGTGGGACCGCCATCGATGGACGCAGCTGTTGCGCTATCTGCAAATACAAGACACAGGTCCACGGTGTGTTAAGAAAAGCGAGAGAGCAAAAACCTCAGACATGAAATTTTGTGCAGCAGGACTCACTTGGAAAACCAAAGTTCTTTCCAGGTTTACTTTTGATGGGCGTCTCGAACACTTTAGCCATGGCCGCCAGCTTGCTTGCAGCATTCATTATTTTCTTTTCAGCCCTGCGTAAGATTGATCAATACAGTTAGCCTGGAGAACCACGATGGAACAAGATGAGCTTAAAATAATAATGGCCACTTGCCCACTGGTCCTCCCCCCGTCCTCCAATAACTCCTGCAGACAAGTCAGATAATAGTGCCGCATCTTCCTGGCCGTGTCCTGCCGCTCCCTCTGCACCTCCTTGCGAATCATCTCTGCTGCTCGCTCCCGGCTCTCTTGTAGGTAGCGTAGCATGTCTCCTGCCAGACAAGCAACACATCAGTCCGTCTTCCACACCAGGCACATGCACGAGCAAAGAACTCGGGGAGGTGCCGTGCATGAGCATATGAATATGCAAATGCAGGTCAGTTCCTCATCAGGTGCGGGACTGGCCGAGTCCACGGAGCAACAGAGTTGCGCTGTGGATTAAAGCTAAGCTACACAACTGGCGTCGACATCCACAGTAACACCTTTATTTCCGCCAGGATATTGCATTTAGTGCAAAGGCCGACTCCATGCTTCGTTTACTACTTTCAGACACCATTACCAACCTTTGATTTTTTCTATAGTCGTCAGGTATTGCTGCTTCATCTCCTCAAGGCCTTGTTGATGATTTTGTTGGTGATCAGAAGTCCTGTAAGCAAGAATATTTAAGTTGCTGGCATCACTTTACTCAAATTAGTTGCCAGCGGCTTAAATGCATTTTACAGCAACAAACCAAAAAAAAAAAAAAAAAAAAAAAACAGATCCACTTTCAAAGCAAATACTTTTTCTCCATTTCTGCAGTTATAAAATCTATTGATGAAAAAGCATTTCTGTTCGAAGCCCCTCTAGGCTGAAATAACCTCCCTACAAATGTACAATCCTTGACATCATTTCAAAAGTTTAGACAAGGTTTGTCTTCTGCAACATGCAAATTAATCCAAAATAAGATATTGTAATAATATTAAATATTCAATACACTGTATTCTTTATTCTTTACTATAAAATGTATTCATTTTAGTTTTGATAGGCAGGCTTCTGTTTACTTTTTCATGGCCTATTTGTGTCCACCTAGTGGTTGTGTTTATTAATGCACTCTTCCCTCTGACGTTAGTGTGCTGATGTGTGTTGTCTTATTTGTAGTTTGTCTATAGTTTGATTGTTCGGGTTTTGTTTGTTTTGTTGGGACTCCCTCGAAAATGAGATTGGTTCATCTCAAGGGGTTTATTCTGATAAATAAAAATATAAGCTGTAAATGAAAAAACTGCATATTTACGCAGTATTGCTTCTAGCTTGAAATGAATATTGAGCAAGTACAGGGACAGATCGACTTCAATGTCACCCAAATAAATTAGTAATGTAGCCAAATCCAAGATGCTCAGGTAAATTTACCTTGAAAGATGGACATCATATACATTTCATACTATATGTATCTAACGCTTAACTTGTGCATATCTGGAATGCAATAATAGAGTAATTGAGCAACCGAGGAAACTAGATCATTTTATTGAACTCTGAACTAAAACGTCACAAAACAAACGACAAACCCTGAGGATGCTGTGGATCGCTCTTCCTCCAGTTGCCGTAGATGTTCTTCCTTGCTCCTTTGTAAGCCGCTTTCATGCTCATCTACAATTAACAATGAGGTATCTCATTAACATTGAGGCCCAGATACAGTTGAGTAAATCCAATTAAGACGCCATGTGGACAAAATTTTTTACACACCTTTGAGTTTCTGTATAGCCGTTTTGTGTTCTCGAACGCTGTGCTGCAGCTGTCGACAGGCTTTCTCCAAGTGCTTCTGGAGCTCCTGGTTCTTCCTCTGCAGCTTACTCGTAGCCTCACCGCACTCCTTCCTGCAGCAAGTCTGCTGTTTTTTCTGGACCAGAGAGCCTGGGAATGGTAGACAATATTGCCATGTAACTTTGGATGGGCATTGTAAAGTATTGCAAAATTTACTGATACTGTGAGCCATATGCTTTAAAGTAAAAAGTGCTGAGATTGCCACAATAAACATACTTTGTATTTTGCTGATTTCTCTTTCATGGTGCGCCTGTGTTTCCTTTAATACGCTGCTCAACCTCTCCTCACTTATCTACGTAAAAGGAAAAAAGTATCACTGTAAAGGGGAAAGTACCTTGAACATTTTACCACCTCAGAGACACCATTCAGAAAGATAAAAATCAAAACAGCAATCATATAATGGTTCATTGCCGGCCACGTTAATTAACCCAGAACATCACGACTACAGATCGTGAAATAAAACTCACTTTTTTCCACTCCCTCTTGGCCTTGGACACTGCTGTGTAAACTATGTCTTTGCAGGAAGTTTGGATAATGTGTCTTATTGTGTCCTCTGACACAACTCCGCTTGTCCTTCTCGTTTCTTCAGTACCCTGCTGATCAGTTTTGGGATCTGTGAGAAGCCATGCATGAACATCTGCCAGCCCACTCTGAAGCTCTGCAAGTAAGTTCTCCCTCATCTGCTGCCGCTGGGCTTGTTCCTTCTCTATGTACTGACATCTCCACTCCTCCTCTCTGGACCTCACGGTCTGCTGAAGCCTTGCCTCTATTTGCATGAGCAGCTCCTTCTTCTGGAGGTCAGCCTCCTCTCTAGCCTGGAGCAGAGCCGTCTCCAGCTTTTTCTGCTGCTCCTGCAGCTTAGCTTGACAAGCCTGCTCATTGCGAACCTGGATAATGGAGATCTCCTGTTGTTTGTCTCTGCTCCAGGCTGCTCTAGCTGCGGCCAGCTCAGCCTTCAGCAGAGCACACTGTTCTCTCTTTACTTGCTCCAGCTGGCTCTGGAGAGTTGCTGCCTCTTCTTGGAGCTCCGCCACTCTCTGCACTTCAGAATTTCGCCCCTCCAGGTGCTTGTGCTGCTTCAGCCACTGCTCCTTTGCTTCGCTCAGGGCCTGAGATACCTGATGCATTTAAAGAAATATATTTGATCGGACAATCCAGATAAGCTCTGTAACTCGCAGAGAATGAAAAATTGTCATACTCGTTGCTCTGTGTGCTTTTCCTGTTGTTCTTCCCATTTCTGCTTCTCTGTTTGGAGAGAGGACTGGTACTCTGGTATTGAACTCAAATCTTCAATCCAGCGATTATAGGCCCTGGTCACTGCCCCTTCAACCTGCAACAATGTCAAACACGAGTACATTTGATTTTTTTTTTTGATTGACGCGGGGATGAATCATCATCAAAGTGTGGGGACAGAAACAAAAGCAAGCAAACACTCATGTAAATATACGTATGTTATATCAAGTCTACTGTAATCAAAGATCTAAATGCAGCTGATGCCACACTGACCTGTCTCGCCAGGTCCTCCAGCTGTTTCTCTTGACTCTCTTTCTGGGCTTGTTTCCTGGCTTCCTCCACAGCTTTGCGTTTGGCCTCGTCAGCTTCCTGTTGCAGCTGCAGTTTCTGGGCAATGAGTCTGGAGCCCAGCTCCTCCACAGTAATCGTCACACTGCGTGGCTCAGATTCATCTGTCTGACAGGATCCTTCAGCAGTCCCCACGCGGTTCTTTCTCCGAGCCTCGTCCAGCCTCTCGGTCCAGGCTCTCTCGATCTAAATAGGATCAGAACAAAATTCAAGACGGATGAGAAATGGCTTTTAATAATTTGGGGAAGATGGACACAGATATGGTGAACTCATACCTGTTGCCATTCTTCTTCCCAAGCAGCCTTGGCTGAGGCCACATGAGAGTTCACCTTCTGCTGGATCTCAGTCTCTTTTTCTTTGGACCAGAGAGCTTTGAGCTGGTTTATGGAGACCTGGTGCTGAGCCTCAAGCTCAGCTCTCAGTTTCTCAACAGCTGCGTCGCTTCCCTCTTTCATCTTCTGCTGAAAATGAGAACAGATCTTTGAAAAATTGTTTATTCTCTACATCGGATTTACAGGCAATTGGCCAGGTAATTCTTGAGTCACTGACTTGTGAAATATAGCTTTTATCAGCCGTCATAAGATGGAAACAAGTGGTTTGAAATGGATTAATCTTCCACTCCACTCTACATTTGAACAAAAGAAGGATATGGAACTAATGCATAAAACAATCCAATAGGACCAAACTATATGTAATACAATTTTATTTAGCTTGTCAGTTTTATTCGCGATACAACGTGTATTTTGTACAGGTCTGTAAGGACAGTTTCATGATAAAAGCTACTACTTATTAGAATAACATAATCCACTTTTTCACATTAGACTGCATCATACTGAACTGTTGCAGTTTCCTCTCCAATGACTTAGCTCCGCTCAAATATATTAAGCCAAAATGAAACATTATTTAAATTGTAGAGTGAATAATCCTTCATGACTTTGATCAATCAGATGATAAATTCTTTGGCATTCCTTGTTAGAGGACATTTTGAAGATTGGTTATATGGCATTAAGTGTCTTCAATTAGTCTTTTTTTCCTTTATAAACTTTGAGTAAAAAATGAAATGAATAATGGCAAAGAGTTTATCCACAGCAACTGCTAATATTTTAAAATGCATTTAGGAATCTTGTATACCTGATTTTCCCTCATCGAAGCCTCCTCCTCTCTGTTTCGCATGCTTTCTTCCAGCATGTCCTTCTCCTTGCAGACAGATATGTAGCACTCTTGTGCCGCCAAGATCTTGTCATTGGCCTCAGACAGCTGAGCTCTGTATCGGAAGCAATAAACACTAGAAGTGAGCTGCAAAGGTTACTCAACCGCTCAAATTCTCACAGACATGCTGGGGGGACTTACTGCAGTTGTTGGATAAGCTGCTGGTGTTGTGCAGTCAGCTGTTCAACTTGAGCGTTGTGTTCCAGCATGAGCTCTGTTTTGACTCGGTTCACCACGTCGTCTCGATACTGCTGATTAATCCGCTCAGATCTCCACAAAGAAACACAAGCATATAGTATAAAGACAAAAATGAGCACAAAAAAAAAAGGTTCATGTTCCACTGAGTGCCTTACCGCTCTGCAGCCTCCTGCTTTTCTTGATCCAACTCTTGGATCATCTCCCTCATCTTCGTGCACAACTCCAAGTTTGCAGCCTTAATCTTCTCCTCACTCCGTTTCAGCTCTATAACCTTCTTTTCTAGCACCTAGAATAGGAAAAGAGCAACAAACTTTCAGCGTTTAGTCAAAACACAAACAAAGCATTAAAATGTGATTCATTTGGTGATATTTACTATATACCTCCGCTTTTTCCTGCAAATGTTGTTTGTCTTCCTGTAGGGTCATTAACTCTTTCTGAGACTCTCCTGTTAGGTCTAGATGTTTAATCTGGCTGGTTTCTCCGACCTGTGGACATGGATGGATTTTTTAATGATCACTGCTTGCATCAGGACCATGTTGCCATGGAATTGTGGAAAACATGTAAAAACATAATTCTTTCAGAGGTTCATTGTTTAAACAGACTGATGCCAGAAACAGAAAACATGCAATCAGCAGAAAGAAAAAAAAATGCACACTGAAACATGTACTGAATAAAAGAAATTTTACGCAGCAGTCTAACATTCAAGATCCTCACCGAAGATCTGAGCCTGGCTTCATCTAATTGGGTCTGCAGCTCCTTCACTCGGGCCTGGCAGTGCTGCAGCTCCCCCTGCAGATCACTGACCTTCTGCCGCTTCCCCTTTAAACTTCCCAAGCAGCGCTGCATCTCCACCCGAAGAAGTCGCAAAGACTCGTCCTTTGAGAGCTTTGAGTCTGACAAGTTCGCCAGGGCAGTGCTGGTTATGTGGTAGAGAGCATCAAAATTTAGATTATCATTAAGGGGAGTGGTGAGATTTAAGTAAACACACTACGAGCTAAGTTTTAGGGCGTACGATAGCACTCATGATTGAAAAGGAAAAAAAAGGACAGAAAGTTTTAGAAGTCACAGTAGTGATGGCTTAATGATCATGTACCTGTGAAGAGTGCCATTTTTCTTGTTGGTTTTCTTCAGTCCTAAATCTACACAGGAGTCAGACAGCTGGTTCTCCAAGTCAACACTCACATCTAATGCAATAACACCATGTTTTACAGCAGATTCATACAGAGTAATCTGCTCCTTTAAATCAGCCAGGTCCTCCTACAGGACAAAATATAAAGGATAAAATATTTGATAAACACATTTACGCAGTTCGTTTTGAGCAATAGATGGCTCCATCCTAAGACAAAATACAGGGGAGCAAACCTGTAGGACTTTGTTCATGTTTTCGCACAGTTCCTTGGCTGACTGAGTCTGCTGTAGTTTGATTTGTATTTGACTGATCTCCAGAACAGAACCTAAACAAAACAGAACCACAGCAAAGAAAAATAAGCAACTATACATCAAAGTCGCTCAAACATTTCAATATTGTGGTTCACTCACTTGTCTGCAGCAGCTTGGCACATTGTTGCTGGCTCTCCTCCAGACGCTGAGTGAGGGCATTGATGACTCTGGCTTTCTCTAGCTGCTCATCTTCTCTGCAACGCTCCAGCTGCTTCACCTGCTCTCGTAACCTCTGATCAACTTCGATCTGAAACCAGCAAAGGAGTGAATTAGAACTGCCAGGTTCACAACTGTATTTGTGGCTATGCAAATATCTTAATAGTTCATCTAAATGAGGTGTCGTGGACAGCCTGTGGACAAAATCACATCGTTCATTGCTGCATCCTGCAACAATAAGAGTACGAACCTGTTCATTTAAAGCCATAACATTTGAGTCAAGCTTCTGCTGCAAGGCCAGCAGTGCATTGTCATGCTGTTCCTTTATGACAGCGAGGTCTCTGTCATGCTGCTCGCGGGCTCTGGAGAGGGTGTCGGAGCGACACAGCTCCAACATCTGCTGCTTCATGCTGTCAACTGCAGCCTCCGCCACCATCTGCTTCTTCGTGTTCTGCAAAGTTACACCACTGAATCAGCAAAGCACGATGACAGAAAACAAGCAAATGACCACGGCCTATTAAAGCTGCCAATGATATCATCAATAAATATCTGCCTTTGTCAGTCAGCAACACAAAGCACTCTGGGTAAAAATGCAGTCTGTTGCTTTTTTTGTTGGGCGGCTTTTAAATTAGACGTTTGTTTCATATCAGATTTATCAGCTCTTCTAAAAGACAGACTTTAAACACAAATATATAACTTTGCATGGTGTTGATGACCGCCAACTTATTTGAAGGTACTTTGGATTTCTTTTTTGCTTTTTCTCTATTACAACCAATGTACTACAGCAAATTATATGACCTATTGACCATTTTTATTATGACAGGATCATACTCTGGTCTGACAGCAATACAAATTTTCTGCATTTTCCTTTACGTAAACAGTTGGCTGTCAGATTAGAACTTACCTCCTGGTCTTTCTCATTCAGGACCTGTATTTGCTGCTCCATGACCTTCAATTTGTTTCGCATTTTACCCTCTTGATCCTTGGCCTCTTCAACATGTCGGCTCGATTCTCTAAGACTCACCGCCAAGCCGTCTTTTTCATCTACGGAAAGTTGAAGATTCAATTATCAAATATGTTCCCATTGCAGTCCAGTTAATCAATTAGAATGCCCAAGTGCATCACAGGATCCCTTCCCCAATGTGTCAGTAAACAGTGCAATGTTTCTCGACAGCCAGAAGAGGGCAGAGATACATCAAGAAATATCCTACTACTACTTCATGATCCTATCCATCTCAATCAATCACAATTCTTTAATTGATAATCTGTCACTGGGAATAAGTTATGGTTTGTTTTTCCCCAATACCCATTTGGACAATGCGAGGGGCAAAGAAAAATTCAACATCACTACTGAAAAGTAATTAATTCTTGAGTTATTAATTCATTCCAAGTTCATGGTTAATTCAATTTCCCAAAATCCTGAATTATTACTTTACATGCATGCTGAACAATGACAAAAATAAATGAAATATTTCTACCTCCACAACAGTTTTGCTCCTACAGTTAAGAGTC